>NCSK02000233.1:0-48179 GCA_002276475.2 Chlorociboria aeruginascens | reverse complement strand
GGAGGGGTGGTAGAAGGGGAAGTGGTGGATGGAGGTGGATGTGGATGTGGATGTGGATGTGATGTGATGTGATGTGAATGTGTGGATGGGTGGATGGGAGGAGAACGATGTAGGCAGCAGGTGCAGTGTGGCGGCGAGGAGAAAGCCTTGAGCACGGATGGCCGTCTGTAGTCATGTAGGAATGTCTGTCGTTATGGAGTCATATACGTCGCCTCTGGAGTCCCGGTGACGTTCGGGCAGCGGCTCTGGGTCACGGGGAGAATCGCGGCGGATGCACCTCCTTTCCACCCAGCGAAGCAGCAGCGGCAGAGCGAAGCAAAGACGGAGAGGCAGAGGGAAGAGGCCGGATACCAGCCTCCCAATCGCCGTCGTCGCTTTTCTTATTCGTCTGCTCTGCCCCCCCCGTTGTGTCCGGATGCTGACGCCAGCAAGCACGCCAACCTTCATTCTATCCCTCCCAAAGAAGTCATATACCCTCCCATATACCCTCCCAGTCCATCTCCCTCCCATCCACGCAACGATCCTCCCGTGTTTCAGTTGCTCTGTCCATGGAATCCAGTAACCAGCCCACGTCCAGCGGGTCCCAGAAACCTCCGCAGCATCGGGGACATACACGGCTATCCAGTACTGTACCCACCCACACCCCCCGTTATGCAACGACTTCTTACTTACGTATGTACTCATAGGATGGAGAAGCCAGCCAGCTGCAAGTCATCGATGACCGACTCGTCTCGACCGGCAGCAGCAGCAACAGCAGCAGCAGCAGAAGAAGCAGAAGAATGCAATAATCCATCCCATCTCGGGACGTCGAGAGTCGGCAGAATTGAAGACTCTGAAAAATGCTTCCTCGATGATCTGCCCATATCAGCTCGAAGGATTCAAATCCCCGAGATATTCACGTCCTCTCCACCAATCAATGCCTCGATCCAGAGTGCATCGTTATGCATTCAATGCACGTATAAAAATCAGCTGCACTAACCAAAGACCTTTTCTTGGCTGGCGTGATATATATTTTATGTTCAATATCAAATATAATATAAAATCCCTTGATTATAAACCATCAATTACAAATCGTAAATATGATTTGGAACTTGTAGCCACAATCCATCATTCGGAATTTATATATGTACAATCTTCAACCCAATAACCCGTTTTTCAAACAACGCCCAAGATCTGACTCTCATCGTTACACCCGCTGCCGTATTACCTAGAACAACAACGATAACAACAACAACGACAACATCATTAATAACTACTGGTGCTGACTTTTGACCATGACGTTACCCCCCCCCCGTCGCTCCTGCCCAAGACAGACCGCGTCAGTGGACAGCGTCAGTGCCCACCGCCCACCGCCCAGACCCGCAGGGATACGCCCACTCAGGAATCCCCGCGCGCGGCGAATGGGAGGCCGCCCCCCCGCCGGTAAATGGCTGGGGCCCTGATGACGCCGTGACGACGAGCAGTCGCGCCGTGTCAACGTCGCTCGTCGCGGGTCATTGGTAATACTGGTCCTTGCCAGACTCGTTTCCCACTTGGGCGTGGCCTCAGCTCCCCGTACACGCGCTACTGCACATGCAAGAATCATGGCCGCCTGAGACCGCAGTCCGTGCGATGGTGCAGCAGCAGAACAGAAACAAGAGCAGAGCATCCAGACACACACTTTGGCTGGGTGCCGCCGCGGGTGGGCCAGCCGAGGTGAGCACTTGCCGCGAAGGGGCCCGCATCCAGCCATGGTGAAACAGGACGACCAGAGTGTCTGGTGCGTCGAGTCCAGACTGGTGATCTTCTGGAAGAGGCTGAGAAGCCACCCTCCGGGAACATAATCGTCGCGGCGGCTGCGCATCGCACTTCGCATCGCCCGTCGCATCGCGTACTCGCTGGCGGACGGTGGGAACGCCGCAGGAGGGAGTGTGGAGATGCGACGAGGAAACACCATGCCGAGTAAAACAGGACCAATACAGCAAAGTCGCACCACCGCAGGACTTGAGCGCATGGAATTTTAATGAACTTCGGGCATGACTCACGCGATCACCAGCAACGGCGGGGGTCGTTTCCTCCTTGTAAACGACACTCTTCTGACGATGAGCCATCGTGGGCGTCGAGAGTCGGGACTAGACGAAGACCACATCAGCATTCCACGGCACCGGTATACAGAGGGACATCCCCTCCATGCCGTCGGCCATGTGCGAGCATGCCAATTCCTGATCCGAGGATATGTAACGGAGGGGGGGGGGGGTTGCGCATGAACGCAGCATGAACTCACATCTTCAGGTACACCTTTCAATAACGCAGGAACGCCTTCGCCAACTAGAATATCAGACCTGGCCTGATCGTCGTAATGCGGTACGTCTGGTGAAACGTCGGACCGCAGTGTATTGTACGCTCTATTCACAACGTCGTTGTATCTGCTCTATCCAGAGTCAGCTTTCACTTTTCCATGATTCGAAATGATCTCATGCCACTGCAATGGGATCGACAAAATGCATGTCCGTGAGCCGTAGGACAAAATTAGATACCCGATGGGTACCCCAGAGTCGATCATTCAACGGAAACACAGGGATCCGAATGGAGGAGATGCGAGCAATGCGGTTGACGGATGTCTTTTGGCCAGAAGAACTCCAAATTTAGGTTCGTGGCGGTGAATGAACTTTCAATCGTGGAGTCGAATCTCTGACTCTATGTGTTCCATATCAAAATAGAAAATATTCCAAACTCCACCCAGCTGATAGATACGGGAGTAGTACACAAAGGGACAAACCGATAGTTTCCAGTGATTGCTTCCATAATGCCGATCAATGGTAGGTGGTAAGTCGAGATGCAAGGAGCATGGTTGGTTGTGGCGTGCAACGTCGTTGCGCATGCATTTATTTAGAAACTTGAGCAACAGCGTGGTTCCCTCGCGTGCACCCTGAAAGCGTCCCACGTTTTCGGCTGATCGCTAAACCAGCATATCCAAGCAGCAAAAATGATCAATAAATCGAGACATAAAAAATTTCAACTCACTTCAAGACAAATGCTGACTGGGGATGCGATATCGAGGCTTTGATGATTCCTGGTGTTTTTCGCATCAGTCTCTGGTTTTTCAAAAGAGGGAGTTGATAGATGCCAAATTATGCAGGTAAAGGAAAGATGCATACAAAATCGGCTGTCGTCTCTTTCTGCACTTTACAGATAATGACGCAAGAGTGATCTCGATGAGGCTGAAATAAGGATGTTAACAATGACCGGCGACCGTGGTCTATGCAAGACGAGACCAGGTCAAAATCAAATCGCTGGGTTCCAAGACTAGATATACAAGCATGGGTGGTTGGTAATTGGAAATCCCGACACTACAGTAACAAGGCTTCGGCAGATTGATTAAGGAGATGATGACTGGGGATGCAGTAGATAACAAGGAGGGAAGCTGGTCATGCAGCAGCCCACATTTGCGGATGACACTTCGCTTACAAGACGAGGATTAAGAGGCAGGGGAGGGGGGAGGGGGGAGAACGCCATTTCCGAAGAAAGCTTTCGGCCAGAAAGTAGAAATACTGTAAGGAGTAGAAAGAGCAAAATCAAGGGACCGGTAAAACGTACCTTGGTATGATCAAGTCTTGGCAGAATTCCTCGGGTCCTTCCTTGTGTCTGGGGAGCGGGGATTTTTCTATCTTTCTTTTGGTCAGTTGTCATCCTAGCTGCCCTGCAAGAATGCGTGGGAGGCTTGAAAGGATATGTATGAAACTTGGCGTACCAGTTTCCTTCAAGAGATTCTGATCTCTGGGTTCCCCAATAATAATAATAACTTGCTTGAGATGACAGCTATAGCTTGTGTCCCGAAATGACTTGCACGCAACCAAAAGACTTGGTAGAATCTGCCGTGCCTGTGACCTGGTAGATCTTCTCCTGCTGGATAGAGAACTGATTGGACTTTTCAATGGCTACCTGCTTGGACCAGATTGTCCTGGAATTCTGACGGTAACAACGTACGGATGTAGGTGCAGGTTTTCGTGGCCACAAAATGCTGTTGATCCTTCTCGAAGCCGTTCTACCTGACTATGGAAGGCTGCAGCGTTCCAGGCCCCAATTGATCGGGTTCGAATGCTCGTCTGAGATCACCACGTCAGTCCTGAGGAACTTTGTCCCTGGATCGGTGATGGATGGTGGCAGCCGGGAGACGTCGACGGGTATGTGAAGGGGGTGGGGAGGGACTCGGGAGCTGGGACGTATTCGAGTCTGCGTTACACCGAAGTCAGCGTTTGTACACCCCAACAAATTCGGACGAGTTCAGCTGAAGGATCTGACACCTGGCTCTGGAGGCTGTCACCGCCGCAGATATCAATTGGGACCAACGTCTGCTGCGACTTCTTTCTTTCCTTGCCCCACAGATGGCCAATATCGCGTGGGAAAATAGCTACACCCACGTTGTCGGAGAGGACCCAGGGAGTGCAGGGTCCCGTGAAGTCGAGGATCGTGCGAAACACAAGATATCGGCAAAGATGTAAGGCGCCGCGGCGGCGGCGTTTGTACCTTTAGGGGGCGGGCGGGGGAGGGGCTCTGGCTCCAGAGACTCGGGGCGTCGAGAATTGGCTCACCCTTTGCAAGAACTCGGCAGGAGAATAGGGAAATATAGGGTCTGACCTTGGACGATGTCTCTGCAGTATTCGACGTCCTGCAACTGCAATGTAGTGACCACGAGGTTGGTGGAGATTGATGGCTTCTTTAGGGCGCGTCTCTGCAGAATTAGCGGGCAGGTGCGATAAAGATTCGCGGCCGGATTGGGGATAATTATGATTGCAACACGTGAGTCGTCAGGACCCGTAATCGTAGGCGTAATCGTGATCGTGGGCGCGGCGTTGTCGGGAGGAGATAGTGCGCCAGGCTCTGATGCCGAGGTAGGGAGGCCGGTCGGTGCAGTCGGTGCAGTCGGTGCAGTCGGTGCAGTCAGTGCTGATATCCAGACGTCGTCGTCGTCGTCGCAGCACCACGCAAGGCCACGCAAATCTTCAAAATGTCGATAGCTTCAACTACGCGATGCGATGCGATGCGATGCGATGCGGTGCGGTAGCTTAACGGTATCGCATGCGGGAACCAGGGTCTAGGATGCAGCGTTCCCCGTTCGAGAGATCCTGGGAGCAGACTGCAACAAGAACGATGCCGGAAGCTTGATTGTGGATGGGTGAGAGACGGAGTTTTGTTTCGTTGCAGCAGCGTGTGTACGTGCGTCGGTGACGGACAAGGACAAGGGGAGAAGGAAGGAGGAGGGAGAGGGAAAACTCTGACTTGGACGGGCGAGACCGAGAAGGGGGGAACGCCTGGGCATAAATTCGGCTGCCGGATTCTTGAGCAGCTTCACACGAAGGATGCGGGTGGTGTTGGCGGGCTTTGGGGTCGGATCAGGGGGGGGGAAGGGGAGGGGACGGCCGCCAGGGGCAAAGAGTCAGTGACGGACGGTGCCAGGACGGCGAGGGAAGACAGACAAAGACAAGGGAACTAATAGGGGAGATCGTGGATAAGGTACTGAGTAATATAAAGTCATCCCATAGCAGCCCTGACCGGGGGGCTCCCTTATCGTGGAGCGCATCCAACCAGGATTCCTGATCTGACGGATATAAAAGAAAGGACGTGAATGTGTCTTTGCATCGACCGGTACCATGCTTCCTATCCTGAATCCGCCGTCTCTCACATCACGTCCTCCTCTCCTCGTAACCTGGGCCATCTCCTACCCCATCTACGAATTCTCTTACCCAATGATTAATACAACTTCTCTGCACACCACACCCTCACGACAAGCCCAACCTCCAATCAGACCACCCGCCTGATTGCCCATGAAGCCTCCCACCAAGTCATATAGCTTTTGCATTAATAACCACGGTCCTAAAACGAAGCCCGGGGCCAATAGGAAGTGGTACCTCTCGAATACTGCCGAGCCTTCTGTTGGATGTAGGGACGGAGATAGGTTTCCTAACAAGGAAGCCGGCGATGATCAAGGCCAAGGCCAAGGCTTATGGGAAACCTCCCACGGCTCGTTTGGCAAGATTCCTTCATGCAAACCCAACTCACCGTCTCACCTTTGTGGCGTCGGTACCCATGCCATCCGAATGTCGTCCTGGCTGCAGTCTCCCCGTGCCATGATGGGAAGCATGGACTAGACTTCGATACATACAGCAACGTGCTGGAGAGCTTCACCGCTTATATCAATCTCCCTCGTGCGCTGGATACCGTGCCGATTCCCCTCGAGTTCGTAGAGGGGTCGGGGCGAGCATGAGCGAGTCCGCGACAGCTAGAATGAATGAATGAGATGAGAGGACGTATTAGTTGATGACAGTTCCCGTGTCACGGAGCATGGCCAATCAGAGCCCCGGTTGGGCGCCCTTTACCCGGCAGAAGAAACATTTTCATCACTCCGAGAATTGCCTCTCGACGCGAAGAGGTGTCGTAACTTGCCTTCGTCGCTCACAATCCAGAGCCTCTGCACGGGGGGAGGGTGGCGTTTGAAATAGATCTTCACGATCTTTGGGCTCTGCTGTTGACCCATGGCCGGTAGATGATCTCCAGATTCCCAAGGCTGAAAGAGACGCGGCATCGTGAACCATTCGTGCGGTGCTCCTGAACCCTCCAGGCCTGCCTGACCTTGCTCATCGGAGAATATCTACCGAGTCTCCCTCGAGGGTTATGAACGAGCATGCGCCAACGTGACAAGTCAAAAGATGCCAGACCACGGTGCCTGGTCGGGCGATCTGGAGCCTCACCCGCCACCCCTACGGCCCTAAAACTATATTTGCTATGGAAAGAGATGCAACTGAGGGCTCGCCGCCAGACTCGTCCCAGAACGTGTCTCCGAAGGACAGATCTTGCGCTTTACCGCCAAACGAGACGCACTCAGGTGGCACGTCTCATTCATCTTCCCATTGATGAAGCGACCAATTGACGCGTCCACTCTGCTTAATCTCGCCCGACTCTTCAACGGTAAAAGTTGCAGCTTCTGCGGCCACCAGGATGCCAGCTGTGTGACCAGGAAGATGGTTGGTGGGGAACGGAGCTGCCACGCAGGGAGCGTGGTGATGGTTCTCGCAAGGGTTTTCGAAGGGCCATCCTCAGCCTGGACCTGGGTTCTCCACCGTGCGCCGCCGCACTTCTTCTGCCCCTGATGTCCTGGACGGCGCGAGAAATGCCTGCGCGGGAGTCCAACGTCAATATCAACCTCATGTACTGTAGGTAAAAGCGCATCTGGGGCCTGCGGCACTGTACCTTACCGCACGCGCACCGTCATCGTCCGAAGGACAAACGCCGAGGGACCCCGTCAGCCCACGCCCCAGGGCAGCTCTCCAGGAGCCGCGGTACCTGAACGACGGACGAGCATCTGTAGGTAGGTAGGTACGAAGTATCAGGTCGGCACCCGATCAACAGGCAGCATCTCACCCCCAACCCCCAACCCCACCACACTTGTTTCAATGTCCACCGTCTTCGTGTCGCCTTCCTCTTTGATGACATGGATGTCGTTGTAATGCATGCCATTCGCTGGTTCCTGCGTCGAAATCCTCCCGCTGGCCTCCTCTAGGCTAATACACTCAGCACTCCCGAATGCCGTACTTCTATCACCACTGGCCATCCCTGGCCTGACTTCTCCACCCTCTTCCTCTCCATCTTTCTCTTCTTCTTCTTCGTCTTCGTCTTCTTCAACCCAGCCGCTGTTCGCTTTTGTTGCTGCGGTCTTCTGTTCATATTCCCTTACCTTCACGCTTATTGCGCCGGTGGAACACGAAGGTTTGTTCCGTCCGCACTCATTCCAGTGCTTTGCCCTCCTTACACTCGCTACCTCTTGCCGTCTTGGCACGCAAACGACATTTACTCTCCAGTTTCATCTATACACGTCCTGCTTATTGTTGGTGGACTGGATTCTCCATCTCATTCATTCGAGAGTGCTTACAGCCTGCTGTTTGCTGGTCATCCGCAGAATTATCTACATCCATTCTTCCACCCGCCTCGGCCTTTCGAAACCTTATCCCTCGACGACCCCCCCTCTTGGGCAAAAAGATCAGACTCAACGGGAGGCTCCGAGAACACTTCATTCATCATGCCTTCATCATTTCCATTCTTGTTTACTCTGGCAATAGCGGCCATAGCATCTGCTGCAGGCACTTCCGCTTCCCCTGCGACTACTACGACAAAATCGCAAACAAACGCTGATGCGCTGAACCAAGATTTTCGCAACTACATAATCATCATATGTGCATCGTTGGTCATAGCTCTAGCTATTTGGAGAGTCGGCATCGAGGCGATCAAATATATCAGACTTTTGGCCTGTTTGGATAACGAAACGCAAAGATACTTTACAATTCCGTCTCAGACATATGCGAGTTTTAAGAAGTCCGTCTTATACGCGCCAATCTTCAGCAAAAGACATAACAGGGAATTTCAACTTTCAGCTGCAGTCAATATTGGTACATTGCCGACTCGCTTTCAGCTTGCCTTTCTAATGGCATACCTGGGGACCAACGTCACATTTTGCGTGGTCAGCATTAGCTGGAGCCAACCCTTGGCCACTGTTACAACTCAGTTACGGAATAGGACGGGTACTCTTGCCGTTGTTAATCTGGTTCGTTGATCCAATGACTTGTCTCGGGAAATACTAATCTCGATCTAGATTCCCTTATTTGTCATGTCTGCACGAAATAACCCCTTGATCAAGTGGCTCAATCTTTCTTTCGATTCCTTCAACCTACTACATCGCTGGTTTGGAAGAATTGTGGTCCTAGAGGCCCTTACTCACGTAATTTCGTGGATCGTTTCTGTTGTTGCAACCACGGGCTGGGCCGGTGTGCAGAAAGACATTGCAACTTCGCAAATGAAACTATTTGGATTGATTGTAGGTTTAGTTCCTCGGGTGCCTTATTATCGCTGCTAATACTGATTAGACTATTATTGTTGTTCTGGCTATCTCTGTTCAGGCCGCCTCTATCTTTCGTCATGCGTTCTATGAGACTTTCAAACATCTACATCTTGCCTTGGTCATTACGGTAATCATTTGCCTCCACTATCACCTTACGCTGTCAAATTTACCGCAGGTAAAGCTTCTTTATGGGCCAATCGCCATTTTAGTGGCAGAGCGTACCACAAGAGTCTTGAGGGTTATGTACCGCAATATTGGCAAAGGGGGCACCAAAACCTTGGTTGAAGCCTTACCAGGGAACGCCTGCCGGGTCACCGTGGATCTAGCCCGCCCATGGACGTTTAAGCCAGGTCAACACGCTTATCTGTACATGCCTTCAATTGGCCTCTGGACATCACATCCATTCTCGATTGCCTGGTCCGAAGAAGCAGAGAACTTCGACAGTGAAAAGCTCGCCATGAACCGCCAGGACATTCTCTCGATGCAGAAGACCCGAATGTCTTTCGTCATCCGAGCAAGAACTGGGTTTACGAATAAGCTGTATAAGAAAGCCGAATCTTCTCCCGACGGACGCTTCTTCACCAAATGTTTTGCTGAAGGGCCGTATGGTGGTATGCATATGATGCACTCCTACGGCACGGTTATGTTGTTTGCTGGTGGGGTTGGCATCACTCATCAAGTCCCTCATGTACGAGACCTTGTGGCGGGGTTTGCTAATAAGACTACTGCTACGCGCAAGATCGTATTGGTTTGGGTCATTCAATCTCCAGAGCATCTCGAGTGGATCAGACCTTGGATGACATTGATTCTTGCCATGGACAAACGTCGTGATGTCCTCCGAATCATGTTGTTTGTGAGTCGACCGAGATCAACAAAGGAGATTCATAGCCCATCGGCAACAGTGCAAATGTTTCCTGGACGACCAAACATCGAAACCCTGATGGACATCGAGATCGAGAATCGAGTCGGGACTCTGGGGGTTTCAGTCTGTGGTAGTGGATCTCTCAGCGACGATGTCAGACGAGCCGTTCGTACTCGCCAGCATAGCGGAAACATCGATTTTGTTGAGGAAGCCTTTTCCTGGTGATTCGTCATATCATGTTGAGCATCTAGTCCAACGAAATTTGGATGTATATACGATGATGTCTCAGCAGCGCCTAACGGCTTTCTTCTCGCATTTTTCTTGCATTAAAGCGTTTCCTGTATATTTTAGGGTCGGTCGCTTCTGAGATGTAAAATAAGATGGGTCGTCATTAGAGGTGCAGCGCATTTTCTCACATTCATTGACCCTACTCATTAGACAGGGTGACTTTTCTAAATCAAAGCCAAATTTCCGCCATTAATCTTGCGTCAACCTTGCCTCTCACAGCATTAAAAAAAATGCATTTATAGAAGTGTAACGTCCAGTACTAGTGTAAATATGAAGCAATATGACTGATAATTATGTGTGTGTGTGTGTGTGTGTGTGTGTGTTCTAGGTTAGCTTTACACTGATCTCAACAACGGAGTGTTCCGCCCAGCTTATGACCCCGCCAAAACTGGGCAGAGTCTCATTCCATGTGACCTCAATACGACTCACAACCAGCTGATAAAGGATCTTGTCTCTCTAGACCGCAAAGTATATCCTTGAAGATTAATCTTGGAAGGAAAAAAAGAAGCAGCAGCCTCATTTTTGGGCTTCCATCTAGACTACTTTATCCGATAAGACCTCGACGTCAACCGAACCACCCTGCATCAAGAGACACGCAACCTTTCTCAGCTGCCTACCTTGGTGCCGCTGAGAAGACAGAATGGGGCTGGCATACAACGTCTATCTCGACAGTGAGAAGATCTACGGGTGTAAAAACTGCAAAACTCATCTCTCTAATCATGAAGATATCGTGAGCCGGGTATGTTCCCTCACCTAGTACTTTTTGAAGTGATCTCCATCCCCGACCCTACCTACAACCTCATATTTTCATGAACGGAAACTAATTTGATTCAGAGTTTCCGCGGCCAGCACGGTAAGGCCTACCTCTTCAACACTGTCGTAAATGTCGACGAGGGCGAAGCCAACGAACGCAATATGACGACCGGTCGCCATATCGTCCGAGATATTAAGTGTAGACAGTGCAACGAGACGGTGGGATGGAAATACGATAAGGCTTTCGAGCCAAGTGAGAAGTACAAGGAGGGGAAATATATCCTGGAGGCTGAGTTGCTGTGTAATGTGACTTGAGGGGCTGGAAAGGAATGGCGTTCATTCACGCATGGGAACTGTCGTCCCTCGGCAATCTTTCACGGTCATCTGGGAGGAGTAATGGGCTTATTATGGTGTTTCAGCGACCTTGAATGGGAGCTGCTGGGCGTGTATATGGGTGTTCTGGCGCTGGGGTAAATTGAATATGTCTGGGCGGACAGGGTTCTGATCGAGTAGCTATCTCAATCACAGTTTTAAGCAATTCTAAGATCCAAGGATTTAGTATGACTACAATTTCCGAAACCTACGAAATATGGCTTCGATATTTTGATGCCAGTGGGAATTCTCGATACAGGAGAACCTCGCGGTCTAGCTAAAAGTTCGGGAATAGCTTCTGAAATCATGGTTTATGTCCACTGTGACCAAATAGCGCCCCCAAATTAGGGCTCACAGCGAGAATGATCAGGATGCCTAGATATTGATCTCAAAGCTAGAGAACCTCTATCATCCCTCGTATCAACTAATCGGCGTTGGGTTGCTGTCACCAAATCTAGTACGGCAAATATCTTCTAAAGCTCATTCGCAGACAGCATCTAATGAGGTCAGCTTCTGATTTTAAGTTGCTGATGGGAGGTATACTGACAGACCCAGGGTAGTTTTCGAGACACCGACCACTCTTGGTTCTATCATAGGTGGTGCTTGAGTAGAACCTCACCTCGTTTTGAGAAAAGCCTTCCCGATAAAGTTCAATTCTGCCTAGGTTTGACAATTCCATCATGTATGATATAGTAAACAACAGTACTGTCATCATTAAGAATTGCAAGGAGAAGTCGTTTCTGCCTATTTTTGCCTCGCCATCGTTGTCCAACGGTCATCACTTCCTCGCCCTGGTCGTTTTCGCTCGGCGGCACAGTCTCCAGTGCGTCAAAAACTTCCGCAAACTTTGCCAGGCTAAACTTCTCCCCAAGATAGGCTGGTAAGACCCATTCGGTCTCGGGGTGTTGTTTGATGGATTCGCCCGTATCGTGTTCGGCCTTCAATATCTCGACTTGCTCGTCCGGGTGTATGTAGACCCTTTTAGGGGGCAGACCGGAGACAATAGGTCGAGGGAGTGGTAGGCTGGTCAATGAGGATTGGGTAGTTATAGCCAAATTAGTCCAATCATGTTGAAACTGCAAATTGTAGAGAACGGTGGAGGACAAGTGATGCAGGTAAGCGGGATGAGGAGAGCCGTGTGATGTTTCCTGGGAAGAGTTGTTCAATACTTCCTGGAGCGCAGAAAGAGGTGGGAGGCCGTGGGGAGACATGTTTTGCGCAGAATTGGGCTTACTGTAGGTATAGAGTAGAATTAGTTCATATCCACCTGCAGCTCTGTAATTACCATTATTCACGTGACTATCTAGATACAATTTGGACCCGGTCGTAACGACAAAGAGACATGAAAGCACGTCCAAATAAGTCTACAATGACACCCAACCAACCATATTTACAATCCAAAAAAAAAAGAGACCTTTGATCACGCAGTTTCATTTGACTCCTTTGCAAGAACACAGATGAGCCATCTTCCATCTGCGAGATCATCATTATGGCTGTCAAGGCTCTCATTCCCGTATTGGTGGCGATGATGTTACTCACAGGCGTTTGCAATACCTTGTTAACGAAGTATCAAGTCAGTACCCATTTTCCTCGTGTGAGAGTTCCCCAGCTAACAATGAAAGGATAACATATGCGTTCGAGACTGCGATAGATCGGATCCGAAGGAGCGGAAAACATTCGAGCAGCCGGTTATACAGACTGCGCAAATGTTTATCGGGGAAATGGGTTGCTGGATCTTTGTAGGGTTATTTTCGGTCTATACACGATGGACTAGCCACAGGTTGGCTCCCGAAGAAAATGGTTATCAGCCCGTCAATGCCGTGGATGGCGAGCTCCTAGATAACGATGCTGCGAGCTTAAGGTCAACGACGCCTATTAATCCTGCGGTCAACGTAATGGCTGTGACGGATGTAGATAGATTGCCGCTGACGGGGTGGAGGGTTTGTCTATTGTCACTTCCAGCTACCTGTGATATCTGTGGCACTACCCTGATGAACGTCGGCCTCTTTTTCGTTACACCTTCCATTTATCAAATGACAAGAGGAGCCTTAGTTTTGTTTGTCGGCCTCTTTAGTGTGGTCTTCCTCAAGAGGAGACTATATCTCTTTCAATGGTTTGCCTTAGTCACGGTTGTCCTCGGCGTTGCACTCGTTGGCTTGGCCGGAGCGATTTACAAAGATCATAAGGCTGCTCCAGCAGGCCTTTTACTAATTAGAGAAGCTGTTGCTCTTGCTACACGGGCAGCCCGGACACCTGAAGCAGTGAGAGCGATCATTGGTGTAACACTTATAGCTAGCGCGCAAATATTTACGGCGTCTCAGTTCGTCCTTGAGGAGTATATCTTAGAGAAGTACGCTTTGAAACCCCTGAAAGTTGTAGGCTGGGAGGGTCTTTTCGGATTTGGCGTCACTGTTCTTGGAATGATCATCCTACATCTTGCGATTGGCAGGACTAGCGCAGGAAGATACGGATATTTTGATCTGGTAGAAGGGTGGAGAGAGATTACTCATTACAAGTCAATTGGAGTTTCAAGTATCTTAATTATGATCAGTATCGGGTATGTTGTTTCCTCCCAGTTCTCCCCACGGGCTCGACTAATGCTTCCAGGGGCTTCAATTTTTTTGGACTCGAGGTCACCCGAACCGTATCTGCTACGTCTAGATCGACAATCGATACATGTCGGACGCTTTTTATCTGGATCGCATCTCTGTTGTTAGGATGGGAATCATTTAAGTGGCTTCAGGTCTTGGGTTTTGGCCTGTTGATATATGGCACATTTCTTTTTAACAATCTTATTCAACCACCTTTGAAAAGTTGTATGATAAGAGAGGAGGTTGAAGAGCTTCTTCCAGAAGAGCCTATTGAGCACGTATAATGGATAGATGAAGGTCTTGGGCGGCGTTTGGTTCAAATCGTAGTAAATAAAGATCGTGGTTCGTCGAATAAAGCTTTCCAGACAAAATAGCAATAATAAGTGGCGTGGCACCACAAAGAGTAAGCGGATGGAGAGGTGATATTATGTGAGAAAGGGTCTATCTACCAATGACGCGACGTGCAGACTGCAATAGTAATTAAAGGCCTCGGACTATTAAGATAGGTATACCAGACCCACTATTCTGCAAAGATAGGTAAGTGTACATATAGGTAAGGGTAAGTATAAGTATAAGTATAAGTATAAATATAAATATAAATATAAATATAAATATAAATATAAATATATAAGTGTAGATAAGCCAAGCGCAGGTTGGTAGGGATCGAGGCGGCTGATTAAGCATTTCTTCTATTTCAGCCCCATTGTTTTTTCCCTTTTTCCAATTGAGACAAAACGATAGTGAGAAATTACCTACACCTGCCTATTTATTTTACTGCATTTCATTTTATACGTATATCCTAGATTCGCCTTAGGGCACGTCAATCCAATTGGCTTAAACCCTTTCAAGAATTCAGTTCCCCCATTTTAAATACCTCCCCTCCCAAATTCTGTTCCTTCCGCACCGTTACCTTTCCTATTCCTATCGCCTAGAGGGTAACGCATAACCCCTGTCCACCCGCCCACGCTACTCTTCGTAACTCAGCCGCCTCCATCTTTTCGAAAAACATCGCATCTCTCTCTCTCTCCTCCCTCCCCTTCCCCTCCTTCCTCCCCCCATTCTCTCCATTCTTAACTTACTCCTCGCCACCCTTCGCTGCTCTCGTTATCTCTATTTCCGCATGACCCATACGACACTGCTCTTCCCTCCAAGCCGACCCTCTTGATATGTTGACAATCATTGCGATTTCGTAATCCCTTATGCGCACTAAATATCAGCAGCAGATGGCCATTATTTGGTAATTATGACTGAAGTGGAGACACCGAGAGAGCTTTTTGATCCCGACGATGTTATGGTCTCGAACTCCCCCATGTTAAAAGCGATGCGACCAAACCTCAGTCCTTCTCCTACGCCCCCACCTGCCGTTCCCTTGCCGGAAGTCAGTCCTGAGCCTCCCAATCGATTCAAGCATCGCCCTAGCCAGGGTGACGCCGTCCTCTTGTCCTTCATGTATGATGGAAAGCAGCCCGAGCTGGCGCACCAAGGCGGATTGAGGCCCTTAGCGTCCGAGGACGAGGGTGCAGAGCATGCGAAAGAGGCCGAAGCAACGGCGGGGGAGGAGGGCGCTCGTGGCATCGAGAATGAGAAGGAGACGAACGGTCGCCTCAAACTTGCAGCTTTGGCAGCCAACGCCTTGAGGAGAGCCCATGAAGAACAGGTTGTGCAGCCAGCTTCCACCATGGCGAGTATCGTGCCAATGATAAATATCGATGGGCGAGGAGGAGAAGGAGACTCCATAAATGGCGTAAAGCCCACCATACCTTCGATAACAGCAACTCTTCTGAGTGAGGACCGCTCCCATCCTTCACTTGAGGCATCCGGCAAGATCCCATCAAATGCGTCGCCGCTGGGGGAATTGCCTCCCATTCAACCTTCGAATGGAGGACAGGTCGTTCTTCCATCTATCTCTGATCATCTTGGGGACCTTAAATCGCCCCGTTTTGCGCCAATACAGCCACCCCAGACCTCCCCACCGAAATCGCCTGGTGACACATTTCGGAGAGACTTGCCTTCCCCTGGTCGAGGCGCGGGCCATTATTATTACGGCGCCAATAATAATCCTCGGAGGCCTTCACAAACAGATGGTGCTCAATATGCAAGTGCAGGAGAATATAGCAGTACGGAGACGCCCAGCACTGACCAATCCGGCTCTACTCCCGCGACTGCGATCGATCGGATGAGCATTGATGGCATAACCCACCCACAGATTGGGAATTATGTCTGTACCTATCCCAATTGTACCGCACAGCCTTTCCAAACTCAGGTGAGTTACATTTTTGAAGGCGAAGTGCCGCCAGCGCTAATTTAGGTATAGTACCTTTTAAATTCTCACGCAAACGTCCATTCATCAAATAGGCCACACTATTGCACTGTAAAAGGCTGTCCTAGGAGCGAAGGGGGAAAAGGCTTCAAAAGGAAGAATGAAATGATTAGACACGGTCTGGTCCATGACTCTCCAGGCTATGTCTGTCCATTTTGTCCCGATAGAGAGCACAAATATCCCAGACCAGACAATCTTCAAAGGTAAGAGCCAAAACTAATACTTTCTGCTCTCGAAGAGCCCTTTGTTATCTATGGTTTTTCTTTTATCCCAACGATAAGTATCATCATCATCACCATTACCATCGTGCTAACAGTTTCCCAGGCATGTCAGGGTACATCACGTTGATAGGGATAAGGATGATCCCCAGCTTAGGGAGGTATTATCTCAACGACCCGAGGGACCCAGCAGAGGTAGAAGACGTAGAGGTGGAACCACATAGCATTATTTCATGGTTATGGGTTCTTTAGCATCCAGTTGTCCTGTTTTCAAATTCGCAAGGGCCACCCTGGTGACCTTGTACCATGTGGAGTATGGAGCTCTCTGGGTAGTTTATTTAAGTAGGACGGTGTACAGAGGAGGATTGTGGGGGTATTTCAAACGGCGTTGTAACTGGCAGGTTCGGGACTTCTAAGCGATGAGTTGATGATCAACGGAGTACGGAGTATGATATACCAGAGGAAGATGCTCTCATACGCCGATGAGACTTGGAGCTTTCAAGTTGTGTATTTACTGTCGTTAACTTAAAGCTACATATTCTGCACTCATCAGATCCTGTCCTTATGCGTACTCTGCAATGGAAAAGTATCAGGTACAATATAAATTCCAAATGATTACCCATCTCCAGTTCCCCAAGGACCAAAGCTGACAGGAGCCTCGCTCAGGACTTCTACACCGACCTCGTCAAACTCTCCTCTTCCTCTTCCCCCGAGCCGCTCAACAACAACCCAAAGACCTGTTGGCTGACTCATTTCCGGGCTTATATCTACATCGGTCGTTCTGATGCCTGTGGGTGCATCGCTGAAGCCACCATCTGCGGAGACATCGAGGGTTGTCTTGTTGGGTCCTTGGCCTCTCTCGATTGAAAGCCTTAATAGAGGTCTAGGTCTCACGGATACTGATCGTCCGACACCTGATCCACATCTAGCCACCAGCCTTAATCTGGTCAACCTAGACACTGTTATGGGCGCCAGCATTCTATCCACTCCATCGCGGAAGGCAAAAATCGGCAATCTAAGGCTGAGACGTCCTGCTGTCTCGGGCAGTATTGGGCTGACTTCGCATTTCACCTGGGACCCAACTCGTAGTGTGAATTTACCAAGCTGTTCGGGCTCGAATGTAGAGCAAATAATAGTGTACTTTCCAGGATATACTAGACTTAAGTGTGCTAGTGCACAACCTCGTCGGTAATCGCCAGAGCTTCCTATAATGTCTTTTGAGGTCACACCAGTAACTCTCTCTCCACCTGACCAGACCATCTTCACATGGACGGCAAGTTCTGCATCCCCTGTCTCGAGGATAAGTGTAATATCTGTTATTGAAGGTACTGATATCTTAAATTGGGGGTTTACAGGATAGGATGGAGCATTAGCATTTCCACCGCAAGTATTCGCCGTCCATGCCCCTGCGTGGATTGTATAATGTGAGAGGTAGTCTATTGTCGGTGCCACTGTCAGTGGAGATTCAGAGAAGAATGAAAGTGTGAATGAATATTTTGGCAAAGGTAGACCGTGTTGTGCAACGACAACAGTATAAGGGATGGCTTGAGGGAGTTCAAGCCTTGCTAAAGTCTGTGGCGAGTCCACATAAGCTCCACGATGGAATGCATCATCACTCAGGTGCACTTTCCGGCCACCTTCATATACATAGACACTTATGAATCCTAGAGCATTCGAAGCATCTGTAAGTGTGCTCGCGTTGTCCTTTATAATATCGTGCTCACCCGAAGCAAAGTGTCGACTAAGCAGAACCCATACAATACCTCCACTAGGGTATCCCATGGAATACTGAGGGTTCTGAGTAAAAGAGCCAGGACTGCTCATGAGAGGAAGAGTCCAGGAGAAGTGGTGATCTTGCCGAGTTTTGAAAAGGCCAGGATTCCAATTCAAGTAGAGAGATTCGAAGTGTTGGATAACATCTTCGAAGTTTATCCAGAACGTGCCAATGGTACTTCGTTCTTTCGAAGAGGGTAACAACTCCTGATGATTTTTTGAGAATGTTGTATTCGACTCCTCTTCACCTAAACCAAATGGGCGTGGTCCTTTCCAGACCATACCATCACACCAGGGATTTTTGACCAGTAGAAGCTTTTGTGCGCCATTCTCTTTCGTATTCAAAACAGCATAATCATGCTCCCCGGCCAATCCAAGCTCTTCCTCTTCTTTGTGAGTCAACCTACCGGTGCCAAGTGTAATCATGACATCTCCGAATCCAAAGGATTTGTAAATCCGACGCCAAAGCAGTTCATCTCGGAGGTCGTCACTAACACAACCATATTAGGATGCGATCCCTTTATCTATATAGTATATGTGAAAGCGTACCTTTGAAGAAAGACTTGCTCCGGTATCCATCCTGTGAGAACCCACAAATCTGTGCCGGAATTGGACCCAGGGAAATTATATCCTCCGCGTACTTTTAGATAAGCCTTTTCAATTAAGGCCGGCCACAACAGCGTAGGATTATTCCTATCCACTACATGAAGCCTCCGTGGTGAGTCCGAAGTTGGAAGGCGATCATCAATAGTGACTCTTCTATAACATCCGTTAAAGTGGAGACGAAATATGTATTTTCCATTCTCGGAAACTCGAGGCCTGCTTTTGATTTTATCATATGGGTGAACCATAGAAGCCAGGATCTTGTGTCCTTGATGTCAGTAGATCAGTCTCAGTGTCTCCAGGCACACTCACGTTGTCATGACCCCTGGATGCACGTGCTGTCGCTGCACAGAGACTGGCTACAACAGAACAGTCCGTGGTGATATCCTGCACAAGGTCAATATTATTGACAGGAGCCATGGACACCATATCATCCCCTAAACCACCCTTCTCCAGGGGTAGAATAAAGGCTTCATGCGGTCGCTTCCAACCAGCAAAGTTTTCTCTCTGGGCACTCGAGAGATTGAGGTCGAGAGGGTCTCTGTAGGGAACGATGAGTGTTTTAGTTGATTATCGTAAGGGCAGGACGGGGCAAGGCGGTAATGGCACTCACTTATAGAAGAGGGAACCAGCAAACTCCTCTCGAAATGTCGAATCTTCTGGGTCAGACTTCCAAGGCGGAAAGATAAAACCGTGGAGCTTTGAGCCCTCAAGTAATATGACCTCTTCACGCCTTGTTAGGATTCTCTCCGACGACGGAGCCTTGAGAGAAATCTGTTTGATCTTTGCTGTGGGAAGCCAATTTGGCATAACCTTGATGTCCTCCGCCTTTGCGAGCAACTGCTTACACTTGCTTCGCAGCCGTGCCTTTTCTTGCTCATGACTCGCCAAGTTGAAAGCCTTCATGTACAGTTCAGCGGCAAGTATAGCGCTTTGTAAAGCCTCATCCTTACTCAGGGCTTTATCTACATTCAACTCCGCTTCCTAGCATTTGGCGTAAGCACACATCCCCTGGTCTGATGAGAGTCCTACCAGAGCCTGGGGTTCCATTCTAAGAAAGGACAGATAGCTTTGCGGTCATCTGGACAAAAGTGCGAGCTGTTTGTAACGATCAATAACAATATTTGACTGAATAGGGGGCGGGTTTAGAAAAGAGATCCGTGTGTTGATCAAGCGTATATCTACAAGGCTGAACAGATAGGCCGAGGTAAACCAACTCCGGGTGATGGGTGATGTGATCCATGAATTCTGTACTTACTAACTTACAATTACTTACTTAACTTCTTGCTTGCTTCACTACCACATCCCATCTACTTATTCTCATCCTGCCCCACGCTCGATTAAGCAACGCTACCGGCGTTGTTCCTTGACTCTCCCTTCCTTTATTTAGTATTTATCTTATCATTATCCTCCACGTAGCCTCGGCCCCACGCTTCGCGGATCACTAGATCTGAGATTCTGCCAACGACTTCAACGTCTCGCCATGCCTGCTCAGTCAAAAGAAGCTGCGATTTCCCCATGGGGGCTGGCTGTCGCTGGAGCTACTGGGGCCGTAATTGCCAATGCTATGGTATACCCTCTCGATATGTGAGTTCCTGGTTACAAGAAGATCGATCCCTCCATGCTTTGACTTACAGCTGACATCTCTGTGCTATCAGCGTCAAAACACGTCTGCAAGTTCAGGAGAAAAGAAAACCAGCTGACCCTCGACTTGATGCAACGATACTTTACGAACATTACGACTCAACGTGGGATGCAATCTCGAAAATTGTGGCGGATGATGGAATAATTGGTCTCTACGCTGGGATAAACGGTGCTCTCATTGGTGTCGCTTCCACAAACTTTGCATACTTTTACTGGTATTCTGTTGTCCGGACGCTCTACATCTCTTCGAAAAAGATCCAAACTCCTCCGGGTACCATTGCCGAACTCTCTATGGGTGCCGTGGCTGGAGCTATTGCTCAAGTCTTCACTATACCCGTTGCTGTTATTACAACCCGCCAACAGACTCAAGGGAAGGGTGAGAAGAAGGGAATGATTGACACAGCCCGCGATGTTGTCAATAGTGAAGATGGTTGGACTGGACTCTGGAGAGGTCTCAAGGCTAGTTTGGTACTAGTTGTCAACCCTGCTATCACATATGGCGCATATCAACGACTGAGAGAAGTTATTTTCCCTGGGAAGGCAAACCTTAGACCATGGGAGGCGTTTTGTACGTATTTGATGTCGATCCTTCCTACTAACTTGCTAATTTTCCGGGCCTCTAGTACTTGGAGCGATGTCGAAATCTCTAGCCACTATAGCAACACAACCACTCATTGTTGCAAAGGTTGGCCTCCAGTCAAAACCACCTCCTTCCAGAGCCGGGAAACCATTCAAAAGCTTCATCGAGGTGATGCAATTCATTGTAGAAAATGAAGGCCTACTAGGCCTTTTCAAAGGCATTGCTCCACAAATCTCTAAAGGCCTTCTCGTCCAAGGTCTTCTAATGATGACTAAGGAAAGGTATGTCTATACTTCTATTTCTATCGATTGATGCTGATCCTGGTAATTAGAATGGAGCTACTCTTTGTTGTTCTCTTTAGATATCTCCGGAAGATGAGATCAGATAAACTTCGGCAAACCGCAGAGCTTGCAGCTTCGAAGGCCAAGCAGACACTTCCAATCGTAATCAAGCCCTAGACTTTTAGAATCTTCTTTCAATTTATGATTATCGCGTGGGCGTAGTAGTTATGGCCAGAACCTCAGAGTAGAAACGGAATTACACAGCATTTTTGTATATATGTGAATAATGATAAATTCAGGAATTCATCCGCCATATTATATCTATCGATGTCAACTAATTACACACACATACTGAGATGGCGATTGAAGAGTGAGAGAAAAAGCTATTATCTCTTATTAAATCTACCTCAAATCAACGCCATGGACTTTCACAACAATGTAGCCGAAACATAAGAAAGAACAGCATTAAGAAAAGTACTTCCAATTTTGTGATCAACTGGCTATCAGTATCACCTATATATATCTACATATATGTGACTTAGGTTTAAGATAATTCCTTTGAGATAGATTTGTATTCAAATAGAGGGAGTAGTCTAGATGTACGCCTCCAAATCGCTGCGTTCACACCAGCAGCGAGCCTTCGCTCAGAGTTAGGTATCTACCTAGTCCAATCTGGGGTTAGTGCTCGCTAGGTAGTCGGTGTCTGCACACAAAACCACATTTCCGCAAATCTATCGTGTTGGTGACATTATCGAACATCACCTCACACCTCAAACCTCAAATTCAACACCATGGCGAAATCTAAGAATAGTTCGCAACATAATCAGTCCAAAAAGGCTCATCGTAATGGGTAAGTTCCGCGTGGATTGTCCGCACTTTCACGAAGTTGAAAGTCAAATTTCTAGGTCGAGCTGACATCGAAATCGCATTATTGCAGTATCAAGAAGCCAAAAACCTCAAGATATCCATCTCTGAAGGGAACCGATCCGAAATTCCGAAGAAACCACAGACATGCCCTACACGGAACGATGAAGGCTTTGGTTCGTCCCAAACAACCCACTAATAGTAGACGGAAGTAGATCGCTAATTGCTTGGATCCATATAGAAGGAGTTGAAAGAGGGAAAGAGGGAGACGGCTTGAAGTTCATGGACTATTTTCTTGTACACGGGATTTGGTTGCAATAGTCGCACTCATGGTCTTCCATCAGTGAAAGCTGTATCAGTCTCTTGGCGAATGCGCTTAGAATCATAGTTCAGGTCTCAGAAGTCCCAACACGAGCAATATTGCACCATTTCAGATGTCTTCAGCAAGCTCCAGATTCCGCCTACACCAAGTCTAAACCTTCCCCAACGTGATGAGTACCAGAGGCAGTTGTGTGTACAGCTTTCCGAGCTCTTCTCCATGCTCATCAGCTGAAGGATTATTATTATTCCTGCCAAGATCCATCTTCAGGCCCCTTCATTACCAAACACCATCTCTCTTTTTCTCCATGAGACGATGGTGCATGAAGATTGGGTCACATTTATTTCAGAGTATATTTGAATGCAAGTGCCGCGGTTCTCTGTCGGGCGCATACATGCTTTTCCAATTTTACCAGCTTTTTGCTAGAGGTAAAGGAGATTCCAAGGCCTCGAGGTCATAGCCAAAAGGACAGTATCGCAATTCATATGTACGAAACCCTAGATAACAGGTACTTTGTCTGTAGCAAACACGTGAATTATCTATATTGCCTCAATCCCAAATGTTTTCATAAGTGAATAATATAAGATTATTAAAATATTTCTTTGCTTGGATTAATAAAAGTATGACTGCTGATACAGCCTTTCTGCATCGTGTGTGCTATTTTTGGTCATCGGCGCTTAACTTGAGCACCGCAAGATCTCCACTCCACACAGCACAGAGGAGACATAACCCTTAAAGCCGTCTCTGCAACAATAACTGATCCTCATCAACCGGACTTGATCGCTGGTCGCCTTTGTCTTCTCCAGTCCCTCTGCCGCGAATCACCCTCCCCACGAGCGCCAACGCCCTCTTGTGCTCTGAGGTACCGGTAGCTGCTGACATTGAATTAGGCAGGCAGGTCGACTCCTTTGAGGACAGCAGGCACTGCAGGAGTATTCTGATAACTCTCACTCTCATTGTCTCCAAGGCCCAGTCCTCGTCGGTCGCTTCTTCCAGGATCCCCGTCAAAGGTATCCCATTTAGTACAGATCGGAATCAATCACAACTATTTCAGAAACTAATACAAGCATTCACTGCATTGTTTTCGCTCTTGAGATCGAGAATCGAGTCAGTATAGGTACCCGGGAGAAGAAGTTCATTCCACGACCGTCCACTTCGGTGCACGGATTCTTCCCTGTGGTGCATTGATAATTATACCTCGTTTCGGATTCCCAAAACCTCTCGAGGCTGTGTTTTTTCTACAATATTCTGTCCTACTTTTATTCACAATCCTGTCATCAAGATGTCCACCGGTCATATCATCGGTAATCGAAACAGTACTCCGGTCGAATCGAACAGCACTTCATCGCTTCGTCCTCCATCCTCTCGCGCTGTTGGTTCCGGTCACCACCTTCGTGCATCTGCAGACATGGCTGCATATTCAAGCTCGCCGTCCTCGAGTCGAATTCGTCCTTCGTCCGACTTTTACGGCACTCAACAAGGTCAAGGACAGGGCGGTGCTGAGACTGATGCATCAGACAAGATCGCACAACAGTGGATTGCTGACATCGATCAATATGAGACTACGTTGGAAGAAATGGCGGCTGCAACATTGGATCAAGACTTCAAAGATGAGCTGAGCGCAATCGAACAATGGTTCAGGGTTCTCAGCGAGGCTGAACGAACAGCGGCCCTGTATGCACTGCTTCAGCAGACTACACAGGTTCAAATCCGCTTTTTCATTCAAGTCTTGCAGCAAATGGGAAAGAGTCATCCAATGTCAGGGGTGCTGTCTCCTGCTAACTTCGATAAAGGTTATTATTCTACGTCCCCATGAATTTGCCTTGGTGAAGCTAATTATATGATCTTAGATCCCATGTCAAATCGCCTGAGCGATGCTATGAACAAGCTCAGTGCCGATGGCTCGAGAAATGCAATGTCCAGACCTCCTGCAACACCCTCAACGAAGAGACACTCTGGTCTAGATCCATCTACGATTAATGCAATGTTTCCAGATGCAGCGGCTGCTATCGCTACGGAGAAGGCAAAGTACACGCAGCAGACGGGCAATCCGCCTTCTTCGAATCGGAACAGCGCTGCTTACGAGGCTCGTACATCTCTCATAGCTCCTACAATCTCTACGCCTGGAGATACAACCGATAATGCTGGCCCTCCATCATCTTCCCCTTGGGTTTCTCGCAGCAATGACCAAAATAGCCGACCAAAATCGTCTTCTGGGCAAGCACCAATGGGCCAGTTCATGCAGCCGCCACCATCTGCAGGCCCTCGTTCACCTCGAACCCAGATACCGGGGACATCTAATCTTCAACACACAACTATTAGTGCTCCTGATAGCCAAGGAGGAGATTTGCCAATGCTGTCTCCATACAATGCAGGCAATGGTAATTGGGCTTCTATGGTTAATACACCGATGGTTCCATCCTTCAATACAACAAGCAGCAACACACAAGCTGATATGGTTGCCAATGCAACAGCCATGAAGCTTGCGGCTTTGTCAACAGTGAACAACCGTTTTGCATTGGATGATGTTCGAAAATACCGCCGCGCTAGATCCAATGATGGTCATGGCTCTGTTGGACAAGGTCCTCTTTCTCCTGGCCTTCCTGGCAACATACCGGGGGCAAATGTTGTAATGATTAATGAGCATGGTCAAGTCTTGAGTAGAGAACAAGTTCTAGCTCTTCAATCTCAACAGAATCCTGCATTTGCAGGTCGCCGATCTCGTCCTAGTTCCCCCGGTTTAGCCATGCAAGGCGGCGGCAGTTTTGGTCAACTTGGTTTTGCCTCCCCTCAGAACAATGGATTTCTCACGGCGTATGATGGGTCATCCCCACTTCTCAACAATGGAATGGGCAACCTTAATCTCGGCCAATTTGGTATGCCTGGTCATGAAGGTTATCTTTCCGACCACAGCGATATGGTGAGAGGCAGGTCTCCACGTGGAAGAAGAGGTAGTTCGAAGCCCCCTGAGGATCCTACAGACCCAAGTCTTCTTCAAGACATACCAAGTTGGCTGAGGAGCCTTAGACTGCACAAGTATACAGACAACCTCAAAGATATGAACTGGACTGAGCTTGTAGAATTGGATGAGAAAGCCTTGGAAGAAAGGGGTGTGAACGCTCTTGGAGCACGAAGAAAAATGTTAAAGGTGTTCGAGCAAGTAAAAGGTATTTCTACTCTCTTACAATTAACACACTCATTCCTAATTCTTATTATAGAGGCCAAAGCTGAAGGAAAACTTGCGTAACCTCTTATACTGCCAAAGCCATACTTACGGTCCGTTATAAAGATATTGGGCTGTAGTACGGGGGTAGGGAACGCTGTACTAATGAAAGTGTAGCAAGCGTGGCGGGACCCGAAACAGTAAAGCTGGTTGGATACTTTGTTGATTGCAGATGAAACGGTGTCGGATCTAGCTACAAAACATGGGTCTGAAAATGGATGATCTGTACGTCGGTTATCAGTGAGGTCTAGAGAAGATCTATCTAGTGGTATCACATGGGCCTTGGAGCGTATCGTCGTATCACGCCACAGAATTCTCGGTAAGATCTGAATGAATAAGCCAATATGATGTTGATTCTAGACATGTATAATGCTAAGTGTTTATCATTAAATGTGGTCAGACGCTCTATTGTTGAGTTATGTGAGCTGCACATGTGAGATGTACTTGTAGCCGAGATACGTAGTGGTGGTAGGTAGCCTCACCTAATGACTACCGAGCATTTTCGCAAGGCTGAACTAATCGTAATGAGCCGAGCGGCCTTTGCCCCCACTATGCTTTACCGCAATCCCTAACGAGAATTCAAATTAAGTCGTCTCACAATCACCTATCCCTCTCAAAGGTATAACTACAAAAGTCGAGGCCTCCATACTCCGAAGTCTCAGTTGGGAGATAATATAGAAAACCATCAAATCGCTGTTACCAGGGCAATGGCATCTTTTGGAGCCCAGGATGAACATTCTGATGTTGAAGATCATAGCTCCAACTCAAACCGCCAATCTTCAAGTCCCAAAGGGAACCACGCACCAGATCCTACACCGCTCAAACTGTCAACCGAAACGCAAAGGTTCTCGTACTTGTCCACCAGTTTACAACTAGGCGCTCCATCCCGCGTCTACTCTAGCCCATATGGAGCGAGTAAACCCCCTCCTCTGGTTGGTGATAGCCATTCCCTTGACCTGGCGAGAACCGAATTTCAACATTCAAGCGCACAGCGGCGAAGTCAGAGTCGCGAAGTCTCCGCTGATACCGAATTCCTGTCAGTGGTCGAGTCTATGTATGGGTAGGTCTCTGCCCCAAGCTCCTGAACTTATTTGTCTAACAATTTCAGTACCATTGTGCCTGACGAACTTGATACTGACCCCAGCTATCGAGAGTTCCATCTGAACTTGGCGAAATTCAAGGATACTGTTGGTAGTCTTAATTCCAGCAGCCTCGATGAAGGCCAATCGCTGGAGTTCCAGCCGGCATTAAGCCATTCAGTACTTCCAGAAAGGGACCTTCTTCACTCTCACGTCAGAGGTAGACACCAGGGTTCAACAAGTCGTCCCCGCGGACGGCCGCCTGGTCCCAGAGGTCCTCGAAAAGCCGCTGAACCTACTGGCGATATAAAATGGCGATTAGGCAAAGCATCCGAAGCTTTCATCAACGAAGAATACATTGAAGCCCGAGATATTGTATATGAAATCATCCGTATCAACGCCGAGACCTATGAAGCTTGGACCCTCCTTGCGTCAATATTCGAAGAGCTTGGGGATCTCAACTATGCTGTCATGTCGCTGATGTATGGAGCTCATATGCGACCAAAACACGTGGGAGCTTGGTTAATCTGTGCACGTTTCGCTCTAGAAGAGACCGGTGAGCATCGAAAGAGGTATATCCCTTCTGCGCAATTCTGTTACTCCTCGGCACTTCGTGCAGACCCAAAAAATTATGAGGCTCGCTGTGGCAAAGCTGCCCTTTACTTAGAGGAAGGGAGACCTAGTCAAGCCGTCTCAGAATATGCACTTCTCCTCAAAATTCGACCACGAGATCTGAATCTACTTCGTGCTTTGGCTGAAGCATGTGTTGATCAAAATGACGTTGGGCCGGCAATAGCGCTCTACAAAGAAAGCATTACCCATCTCAAGAATTCACCTCATGAGTCCGACCCTTCCTTTAATTGGTCGGATGCATATGTGTACGTTGAGCTATATTCATATCAAGACAGATATGAGGCGGCGATCAGTGAGCTCAAATCTGTAGCTCGCTGGTTGCTTGGTCGCGAGAGTGAAGATTACTGGGATGAAGTCACATGTAATGATTGCGAGTGGGATGAAGACAACACTAGACGTATTGAGCATACAAGTTTCTCTCCAGATACGTTTCCGCTTTCGGCTTATGGCCTAGGCCTTCCACTTGAACTTCGTGTCCGGCTAGGCTCGTATCGTTTAAACCTTGGTCACCACGAAGAGGCAATGGTAAAAGCATTCTCTAAAAAAAATTTGCAATTCTTACTGATATATTCTAGTGCCACTGGATGTGGCTTGATCCTTCTGACGATTCGGGCCAGAGCAAGTCATCTCGATACCCTGAACTCTTCCTTGAAGTCGGTCATCAACTGCACCGGGCGGGGTTACATCAGCAAGCTCTAAAATTCTACCTACCTCTAACGAAAGTTACAGGCTACAATAGCGCATCATTACAAGTAGAAATGGGCAGATGTTATCTCCAAGAGCGACTTGGCAAACAAGCAGAGGAATGCTTCCAGGCAGCCATACAGTTGGACGAAACTAATATCGAGGCTCGAATGGACCTCGCAAAGATGTACGAGGATTTGAATGAAGAGGAGCAAGCATTCATATTTGTTAGCGAGATCATGAGTCTTCGTCGAGCCCAAAATCCTAGAGATCTAAGGTGGCCTCGCCAGAGCCAGGATACGGAAGCAAATAAGCAGAACATGGTGCCCGCTCGATCCCGAAGATCCTATTATCCCCGTCGCCTTGCTGATCCACTTGACCGAGCGAAGGAGGAAAGCGCTAGGGCGCAACATTTACAGCGCCAATATTTAACAATTATGGCTGAACGGGACCGAATGAGGGATGGAAATGCTGTGTCCACACGCATATGGATGGAAGCTGCGAAAGACCTGACTGATGATTTCAGGGGCTTCAAAACGTTTTATCCATGGGATAAATATATTCGGTTTATTGGGTACACAGGTCCTGATCCATCAGAGCACGAAACCCCTCTAGATACCGATCTGTCGGCTATGGCTGATCGTCTTACCAAAAGTTTGTTCAATCTTCTTAGGTCATATCGGAGTGTTACTGACAGATGTAGACCTTGGAGCTGATATTGCAGACAAGACTAACGTTCCCGCTGTAAAAATTCCAGCGGATTATCAAGGTATAAGCCTCGAGTCATGGCTAGATATCTTCCTAGAATACGCTTTATGCCTTGCCAGGAATGGGAAGATTCAGGATTCGTACGAAATTTGTGAGGCAGCGAAAGATGCAGTAGTATTCTACTGTTCTCGACAGAATTTGTTCTTGATCCATGTCTGTTGGGGCGGTGAGTTTACAAAAATTATCATTGATTACCACTGCTGATTATATATATTTAGTTTGTGCGCTTTTTGCTAATGATGAAGGAACATGCGTTACTGTTGCTCGATTCTTCATGAAAGACTACCAATTTACTACAGATTCGTATAGGTTATATGCCACCATCACACGGGCATGCCAATCCCCAGTGTCTTGGTACAGCGCACCGCCAACTCAGAAGTACATTCTACGACAAATCAAAGCTATGGATTATTCTTTGACCGACAAAGGTTACCGCGATCAGTATTTCTCCGAAAAAGGCTCGTATTCTGCGCAGGATGAAAATGGTCATCTTATCATCAACGATGATATGGACATTGCTCTACTTATGCTATACGGACATATCCTGTATACAAGCTCTAGCTACTCCTATGCGTTGAGTATGTATATTCGACTGTTTATAGGGTAGACTAACATGGCCCTTGTAGATTACTTTCTCAGAGCTTATGCACTAGATACGTCAAATCCGATAATCAATCTAACTATCGGACTTGCGTACATCCATCATGCGCTTCAACGGCAAGCTGAGAACCGGCAACACTTGATCCTTCAAGGTCTAACTTTTCTGTTTCGCTATTACGATGCACGTAAGCATTCACCAAACATTGACGAAATACAAGAGGGACACTTTAATATGGCCAGGGCCTATCATTTACTTGGCCTTTCTCATCTTGCAATTTCCTTTTACATGCATGTCTTGCACGAAGCTAGCAGTAACAATTCGCTGCATAGATATTTTGTTGTTGAAGCAGCATACAATCTTCAGAAAATATATTTAGCAGAGGGAAATCAGGAGTTGGCTTATGCAATTGCTTGTAAATGGCTTGTAGTATAAAGCAAATAATTGAAGTTTGAATTGTTTTATTCCGCTTTGAGAAGGCGGTGGCAGCCGGCAGAATTGCTGAATCTTTTATAACCTAGATCTAATCCGTGGCTATTACAACCCACAGAAGCTCTCGTAAAGAGGAGCCCACTGTGTTATTATGTCGCCCCGTGTATCCCAACAATAATTTGATTATTAAAATATTTCAATTTAATTAATAAAACTAATCGCAGGCCGCGACAACCCTCGACCATCTGTATGATAATGTAGACATCAATCGGAGAACTTCAGGCATGGGTTTCGGAAAGCACCTCGAAGCGCCTGCTCTTGATATAAATAAAAGCCATCTCGGTCCCAAACAATTTATCTTGGATCATGGTATGAATGACGGCCAGAGTTTTCGAGGTATTCGTGGAACAACACTTGCATTATACAACCAGTCTCCTGACTCACGTTATATATATAGACAGGCCAGTGATCCTCGACAACAAAGAGTTGAATACCTCTGAATCCGAGATTCAATTGACTGTCGTTTCCACACTAATTGGCGCTTGATCCCGCTTTCGCCACGAGCAAGCCAGTTGATCCATCCAGTTATGAAGTATGGCGCATTATCAGCTTCAAGTACTGGAGAGATTTGGTCCGACGTATCGATTATGCGCCTGGTAAAGGGGTCGAAGTGCTCCCCAGTAGGCCTGCAAAGAATTAAATGTAGTCAACTCATATGTGGGATTGTGACAGGTCGACAATTAATTGAGTCTCATTGCCGGTTGTATCAAGGCTGTGGATTGAGAAAGCTTTGGAAGGCCCATATTTGCACTGAAAGGAATGAATCCAAACTCCAAAAAAAATACTACCTTGATACTATATATCAGAGAGATTTAGAAGGGCATATCGTAGTGGTTCCCTATACATTAATCCTAGATAGACTTCTAGAGTCCTAGACTATGCACCAAAGCCCCTCCATATCAAAACACATATATACCACCGTCCCAAACACTTGGAAGAGCAGACAGACCTCTCTACTTCCTCACCTCAAACTACATCCTCTCTTTCTCTCATTTCGTCACCTTCCCGCAAACTCTCCAGGACCTTTTTTCTCACAGAAGCTTTTTCAATCCTATCCCAAACCGATTAGCTTTTCTTCTCCCAGACATCCACATTCGCTGCTCGAAAATTCGTTATCGTGGTTACTTACAACCTCGCCAAATTCTGCAGCCTATCCACCCTAGTGCTGAGCTCCAAAATTCTCTTCTCCGCCCACCGCTTTATAGAGAACGTGAAGTTTAAACGATACGCAGTCTTCATCCGGCCCCGTCTATAATCCAGCTTTTCAGCAATATTTGCAGCATCACTGTCGATGGCTTGGAGATGAGTATTCCAGGATTGCAAATGATCGTTTCTGATGATATATTTCTCTGTGCATGGTTAGAGTGTTGCTACTTCGGCATACTTTACACCTGAAATACTTTTGACATCACTTGGGGAATAGAGAGAAGGTAGGGCAAATGTCACGTACCTGTAAGGGAAGTGAGGAGGGTGAGGGTGGCGATGGTTCTGCGGAGCGATTCGCGCAATTCGGCATGGTCTTCGAGGGCGGTGATGTACTCGCAAAATTTGGAGATGATGATGGACTGGGAGGATGCTAGTTATATGTTTCAAGATTCTGGGAAGTAAAGAAAGTATGATGCTAGGAGTTTTGGAGGTAATAGCTTACGGTGACTTTAAGGAGGTCGCTAATAGAAGGGGTGATCATTATTTGTGTATGGCGTTTGGAAATGGCAAGGTTCTAAGAATATGGCAGATGATAAAATAAAGAGACTAGACCAATAGATTGGGGGAGACGGAACATTTAAATAGATATATTATACTCAAGTCCCTGTCCTGGAGTTCCGAGGAAGTTTGCTGTCTTCCATGGTGTTTGGTGTGGGAGCGCCATGAAACTTGTGAAAGGAATAGAACGTTCACGAATATGGCCTATGCTGAGGGGAAGCCTCAACACCGATCTTATATCAAAGGATAACTAGATTTGAGACAGTATGAGGTCTAAGAATACAAGCGTCCTGAGACTTATTGAAGTAACAGCCCGAGACATATTAACCATATACCATCTAATACTTTTCAATCTCAATCTCCAGCCCCGGACGACAAATTATCCGAATCATTCTGAGCAATAACGAGGCTTAGCAGCCACCTTCAGCTCCACAGGTCGCTTGTCATGACCCTGACCCGCAGCCTGGAACGTGAACATGCCTCTCCCAGGCCCCGTACACTCAACTGTAATGCTGTACTCATCCCTCCTCAATCTGGCTCCTCCCCGCGACACTTCCAACTCCCAGACCAACGCTCTATCCCCACTCCCTGGATCGCCGGTCAAGGTGATAGGGGAAAATTGTTCCGGTCTCATGTCGCCTTTGATGTGGATGAGGAAATAGTGAGTTTGGGGCTTTCGAGGAGAGGTCTTTTCAATGAAGAAAGCGGTTATGCTCTCCGGATTCTGCGAGTTTGAGCTTATTATTTGAAAGTATGATGGATTGAGGAGGAACTTACTTTGCGCCATTCGATGGTTTTGAGGTCTGAGGTCGAGGGGCGGGAGAGTCCCAGTTGGATAGTATCTAGAAACTCGTCTTTCTTCTGGCGCAGTCTATAGATTCGATGACCAGAAAGGGTTGCAAGACGGCTGATATGGTTAGTAAGTGAAACCTACTCGAGAAATGAAAGGTACGAACGATTCCTCGAGCGTGCGAGCTTTTTGGATTGGGATTCCTTTGTAGCGTAGCTTGAGATATTTGAAGAGATATGCCATGTATGCCCCGCCACCACATAATGCGATGAGATCCTGTGGTAATTTGGTGTGAGTATAACGCGCGGGGTAGGGTACAAAGATTACTTACCACCTTGCGATTATCATTGCTAATTTGCTTGGTACGCTCTATAGCCATATCTAGTTCAGAAGCGAGGCGCTTGAAGAGGCGCTCGAATAATATTTCCATTGCAGATCTAGCTTCTGATTAGACTGACAATGAGAGTAGAAGAGCTGGAGTGGTTGTGTGATGACATACTTTGATATGGTTATGGTGTGATCTTTGATTGAAGCCTCCATAACTCGGATCGGCTGAGACGTAGCCAGAGAACTCTGTAATGAGAATGTGAAGTCGCTATCACCCTCGAAGTCATGTCTGAAACTAGGCCATTGATCGTTCCAAGGCTCACTAAAGTTGCTGGAAGGATCCCAAAAATTTTCATTTAATTGGCTAGTTATCTTCATTATTGCTTTATCCAGCTCATAAATGGACTTTATATCGTCGGGAGCGGGTGGAGGAGCATTGAACTTAATTGGGTAGGCTTCAGGGAGAACCTTAGCTCCGACCATCTTTGTGACACAGACAGCCGTATCACTGGTGTGTATATCAGTATGTGAAGCTTCGAATATGGCCAGTGTGTATAGAAGAATTCAAGGACACGTTTTAGTTGGCAACAGTAACGTAGACAATAGTCAAGAAATTCCGACTTACAATGTGCAACCACCAATATCACACGCTATCACCCAATTCCCAGCCTCCATCCGCAGGTGATTGACCAAGAACTCGCAACTTGTCAGCGACTCGGTGATATCAGCAAGCACCTCAGAACCAGGGAGAAGTATATCTAGAACTCTCTGAGCGAGACCTTGAAAGTCTAAACGATCCGATTCACTCCAGCAGCCTGTCGTCGTCAGATACCATATAGCTTTGAGTTGCTGCTTTACTAGATTCTCTTTCCTCAAGAGCATCTGCAGAAGTTGACTACAGAAAAGACTCAAGTAGTCAGATATTAAACCACTGGTGTTATATTCTCCTTCTGCTCCTACAAGGTTAGATGAGCCAGCAGAATGCTTTGGAAATTTCGATTTGAAATTATGGTAAATATTGATATTGTCGCTGTCTCGCTCTCCGATCTTATAGCCTCCATGCTGGTCATAAATTATAGTTGTTGGGATTTTGCCGATTCGATAGAATTGAATAGGTAAGATTGAGTTTCGCGATGGAATTCTAAGCGCCTCGCCAGCTATCATATGTTAGATGACACTTGATTATCACGAAAAGAGATATTTTAAGCTTACCAGAACTGGTCATTCCGAAATCGATCAGGAACAAAACATCGACAGTAGAGTCTGCCATCATGAAGTTCTGTTGTCAGTTTGATGATGATGTCTCGTTATGGTGTTTCGAGTGAAGAGAGTTGTAGATAAAGTGGTGAATGCCTTCCAAGAAGGAATTCGAGCAGGATATCTCACCCACACTCTTCTTTCGCGCCCCAATTCCTCTCATAAGTCTCATTTGTCGTCATAGTAGTGGCTCAAACTACTGGAAGTGCATACTAGCGGCGACGAGGGAGCTGGCTAACAACTTGTTACCTCTCCTAAGACTGTGTCTCTAGTCCAAATTGCCTCATCACCGCCAATAGATGCGACGGCTACGGCAAGACGGCACGGTGTTTCGGGAACAGGGCTACTCAGCTATATGTTTGGTCAATCTCGGAAGGATAGATGCTACAAACGAACAAGAGGAAAGCATGGCAGCAGATGCTTGTAAAATAGCTAGCAACATGAAGAAAGATGAATGATTTATGCAGAGTCTTAATTATCAGTACTGTGGAAGGAAAAAGGAAACAGGGTAAGAGCTTGAGCAGTTAAAAATCGAGAAATTACCACTGATTAGACAGGTATGCTAGAAGGAAATATATATCTTTTGCAACTTGCAATGTGTGCCACCACTGAAATGATAATAGCGTGACGTGAAGTTTAAAATCCCTTCGCAATTCCAACAAACAACATTAGCATCAATCAAATGGTTGCCAGTGTAGCAAATATCGGGTATAATGATGCTAAGCTAGACTATGTTCAAGCCTATATGACAAAAAAAAAGTGCAAATCGGAGTTCGGAAACCGGATGGAAGGCATAGCTTTGTCTTACCGCAAGATTTAGGATTCCGTTTATTCATAATGAAGAAAGTGAGTGGCTGGTTTAGTACTAGACTGGTAACGATACTTTCTTTGTTCACGAGGCTGATGGGTACTTAAACCACTTGAACCAACTTTCGCGTGCCCTTCAAACTTCGAACAGCAAAATTACTAAGATGGGACCAGTTACTACGGCTCTTGTGGCGACCCTCGTCCCAACTCTTTTATTGATAGTTGCCCTCATCTGGCTTTGTGTCCACCAATCCCTCCAACTTCGCTCTTCACGTGTGCCGACAGAGGAACCACCAATTAGTCATCAAGATGTGCCTGTAGACAAGCAGCGTCTCGATGAAGAAGCGGAACAACAACGTCTACAGAAACTGAAAGTGGAATCCTGGTCTAGACTGGGGTATGATTCTGCAGGGAGAACAACACAGCTATCAGATGCATCAAATCCGGACTGGGTTGCGGACTTCAACAATTTTCAAATCTTCACCGGCGTCGACATCCGTCCCAGCAACTGTTATAAGAATTATACAAGCGCCGGCCGCCTGCAATGGGTCACGGACCTCCTGAAAGTCATTGGCTACAATGGCGGTCTCACAACCACAGGTCTGGTGTCACGCTTCGAGGCTGGTGGCGACGAATGGCACATGAAAGGTCAGGATGCAGCGAACCATGCCGCTCAACATGCTGTGCTGCAGCGCCTGTCCTTGGAAGGCGACCCTGAAGATAGCTTATTACCATTCACGCCGGATGTCCATCGGTCTCTTCGGAAATTTTATGAAGCGTTAGAGGGGCTAGAAAGTAGGTTGTTCCATGTCATGACTCCTGATCCCCGTGCTCGCAGCAGTCGCTTACGTTGTCTTCGCCAACAGTGTGTCCTGAGCTGTCCGATTGCATCTCAAAAATCCCGTCTCAACTTGCCCAAGATTATGTTACCAAGAATCTGAGCGATGGAGAAGGCACCAAATATGTTGTCCAATTCTACAACAAAGTGGTCTATCGCCGGCTCTCGGACTTATTTGCCGAGCTGTTCGCCCCGTGGGTCCCCATGTTCCAGGAGATGCAGCCCAACGCGCAAGGTGAACCACGCATGATGTGTAGGGAGGGCAATGGAATTTCGGGTAGCAATCTGATAAATATGGTCGAGCTACAACTGCGGATGATTGCCTCGCGTCAGCAGTTCACATATGAATGGCAGAATGCCACGACAGAGGATGGCATGACTTTGGACATCATGCCGGCTTTGATCTCGCGCGCCGATGGGGTTAGTGGTGCTAAACTCAAGGAGCCAAAGGTTTGGCGGGTACCAAAAGTTAGAACTTATGTGTCTTAGATTTGTGCTCAGGAGAGGGAAGGGGACTTTTGGATGGAAGTGGTTGTTATATCATTATTGGTGGCGTGAGAATCGAATCATTACGGTACATTGCTCAAGAAATTTGGTCAGATTAACTAACTACGGGTATAAATAATACATTGTCATATGGCCTTGGCAGGTTTGAGAGAGCTGGATGAGCAATAAGAAGATTGAAACAACTCAACCTTTACTTCTTGAACCCTTGATGATTCCAAGGTCTACTCCCAACCACAACAATCTGGGCCAAGTCAATATAACTATAGCATGACAAGTGAAGAATTTCTTGGATTTTGTCGAACATGACGGGAGCTGCAAGACCGGCTGAGCCCATATACTCATCTGAAACTTCTGTTTTACTGAGGTCGCTGATTCTATTATTAACTTCTGAAGAAATCAAGAGATCTATCCCAAGTGAAAAGTCAAGGCACAAGGAAGAGGCTGGTACATAGATAGAAATGGATTTGGTTGGCGCGAGCTGTTGTTACCATACGCTGATTCCCGATGCTCTTCAATGAAATCGAGACGATTTCTCAAAGTCAGGCGCCCAGCAACAGGTCGATTTTTCTTCGCACAGCGCGAAAACACCCCCATTCAGTGCATGAATGGGTTGTCATTGTAATGTTATCTCTGGCGATATGTTTGGAGGGTGGACGGTCGGGCTGGGCTTTGTTTATATACCCAAGAGAGAAAAAAAAAAAGTTCCCGTTAATGCCTCAGGCGACACGTCCACAAATACGGGTATACCCAAACAACCTGCACATCTGTCCATTATTCTGTGCGCAAACCGCATCTCATTTTCATACAACACAACACCTTACCATAGCCCCTCCCTTTCTGTATGTGATTCTTACGGCGAAGCCCTACCCTCAGGCTCTGTACACATAGAGATACGAGCCCTACCTACGATCCTTGGCAACTCGATCTTCTCCCATCTGGCGAACTAGCTTCCAAACACCGAGCTTTTTTGTGTTCACCATGAACGTGGAGGACTTAAAAGAGCAGTGGAGTGAGATTGAGGATCGAGATGGTCTGCGGCTGAGTTGGAATGTCTTTCCCAGCTCTCGCATGGTTAGTTTCATAAGCTCTACGTCGCAGTTAAGGAGCACTATTCTGAAAATCGCATAGGAAGCCTCCCGTCTTGTAGTACCCATTGGTGCTCTTTACACACCTTTGAAGGAGAAACCAGATACACCGCTGCTGCAGTTTGAGCCTGTGACCTGCAAACAGCCATGTAGATCAGTCCTGAATCCCTTCTGGTAGGTCTTAGCTGAACTTGCAAGGAGGAAGGTTTCTGACGATGACCAGTCAAGTGGACGTTCGAGCCCGCCTCTGGATATGTCCATTCTGCTTATCACGAAATCCACTCCCGCCACACTACAAAGACATTACAGCCAATGCAATCCCACCAGAACTACACCCGTCGAATACGACGATCGAATACAGGCTCTCCCGACCAGCTCCTAGCCCTCCGATTTTCTTATATGTTGTGGATACGTGCCAAGAAGAAGACAGTCTGTCCGCATTGAAAGAATCTCTTGTCATGAGTTTGAGTCTTCTCCCAGAAAATGCCCTGGTGGGGCTGGTAACGTTTGGGACTATGGCATATCTCCATATATCCCCAGGACTCCATAGCTTGCTAATACTAAATAGGCACAAGTACATGAGATTGGTTATACCGAGTGTCCCAAATCGTATGTGTTCCGAGGCAGTAAAGATTATTCCGCAAAACAGGTTCAAGAAATGTTGGGTTTGCTCGCCCCGGGATTGCGACCTGGAATGCAACAGCAACAGCCCGGAAGACCTGCGGCTCCGATGGGGCCTGCTGCTCGTTTTCTACTACCGGTACAGCAGTGTGAATTTCAACTTACGAGGGCTCTGGAACAGTTACAAAAGGACCCATGGCCGGTCGCCAACGATCGGAGAAATTTGAGATGCACTGGAGTTGCCCTCAGCGTCGCTGTAGGCTTATTAGAGTCCTCCTTTCAAAATGCTGGCGGACGCATCATGCTATTTGCTGGCGGGCCTGCTACGGAAGGACCTGGTTTGGTTGTTGGCCCAGAATTAAGAGAGCCAATTCGGTCGCATCATGATATCGATCGCGATAATATTAAACATTACAAAAAGGCCCTGAAGGTGTGTTCCTCCCTCATAATTAAACCACTACTGAAGCTCAATCCTGATGATTTGTAGTTCTACGACAATCTTGCCAAAAGGACAGCGCACAATGGCCATATAGTCGACATCTTTGCTGGATGCTTGGATCAAGTTGGACTGCTTGAGATGAAAGGCCTCTCAAATTCCACTGGTGGCCACATGATCCTCACGGATAGCTTCACATCCTCAATGTTCAGACAATCATTTGTCCGAGTCTTCGAGAGAGATGCTGATGATAATCTTCTGATGGGCTTTAATGCCTCTCTAGAGGTGCTTACAACCAAGGAGCTCAAAGTCACTGGATTAATTGGCCATGCGGTATCAATGAACAAGAAGTCAACATCCGTAGGTGAAACCGAGTGCGGTATTGGTAATACTTGCTCCTGGAAGATGTGTGGCATCGACCCAAATGCAAGTTACGGAATTTACTTCGAGATTGCTAGCCAAGGTGGCTCTGCACAACACCAACAAACGCCACAGAAAGGCATGATGCAATTCCTCACCTACTACCAGCACTCCTCCGGCCAGTTCCATCTTCGAGTAACAACAGTCTCAAGAAATCTCAGTGGCCCAGCTGGTGATCCGGCAATTGCTCAATCTTTCGACCAAGAAGCTGCTGCTGTTCTGATGTCGAGGATTGCCGTTTTCAAGGCCGAAGTCGATGACGGCCCAGATGTCTTGCGATGGGTTGATAGAATGCTCATTCGATTATGCTCTAGGTTTGCCGACTACCGCAAAGATGATCCGTCATCTTTCCGACTGGAAAAGAATTTCACTCTGTATCCTCAATTCATGTTCCATCTGAGGAGAAGTCAGTTTCTCCAAGTCTTCAATAATTCGCCAGATGAGACTGCTTTTTACAGACACGTTCTCAATCACGAGGATGTCAGCAACTCATTAATCATGATCCAACCTACTTTAGATTCCTATACATTTGACCAGGAGGGCAGCCAGCCAGTTCTCCTAGATTCGACGTCCATTCAACCCACCCATATTCTTCTCCTTGATACGTTCTTCCACATTCTAATCTTCCACGGAGAGACGGTAGCAGAATGGAGAAAAGCTGGGTATCAAGAACAAGAAGGCTACGAGAATTTTGCAGCATTACTAGAACAGCCTAAGGAGGATGCTAGGGTAGGTTTGCAGCCACAAAGTTGGAGGGAGTAGTACACTGACCCCGCTCCATTATAGGATCTTATAACTGACCGCTTTCCACTACCTCGATTTATTGTTTGTGACGCAGGGGGTTCGCAAGCGCGTTTCTTGCTTTCTAAACTCAACCCCTCGACGACACATACCACGGGCGCGTATGGTGGTGTGGGTGCGCAGACCGCACAGACAATTTTCACCGATGATGTATCATTGCAGACCTTCATGGATCACCTTATGAAGTAAGTATAATATCTATTTACACAGTAAGATGTAAACAAGGCTAACTGGCTGGCTGTGATAGATTGGCCGTTAGTGGCACAAATTAGAGGAGGACTTGGCGGCTTGGCGGCAGAATTTGTGGTTTGCAAGGGCCGCTTGACGTGGTTGATGCGATCAATCAAAGTATATCGAATCAAATATTAGAGCTATAGCTGTTATCAATCCACCAGTCATGAATGTCTCCAGTCTAATGGAACTATTATAATGTGATATTGATCAGATATTGAATTCTGAATTGAGATTTGAGGTTATGTTTCTAAGAATTTTCAGCCTTGCATAGCCTTTCGAGTACGTGTCGTGTGAACACGTGCACAGGGCTTCGCTTAATTAAGGTAAGCCACGCCCGCACAACAAATTTTAGAATTTCCCCCTCCGCGTCAATTTCAACTAACAACCACCATCCGAGTGCATATTAAGCTACCATAATCATGCGTAAGATCCAAGATGACATACCAACGGATATGACTGACTCGTGCTATAGCCCCCAAGAGTGATCCCAGTGAGATCAAGGTGATGTGAGTCTAACTTTCCTCAGAACATCCGGAATAGAAGAGAAGGAAAACCAATCGCGCAAGAGAACATCTACTAATATCAAATTTGCAGCCACTTGAGGGCAACTGGTGGTGAAGTTGGAGCCTCGTCAGCTTTGGCTCCTAAGATTGGTCCCCTTGGTCTTTCACCTAAGAAAGTCGGAGAAGATATCGCGAAGGCAACGGGCGACTGGGTACGTTGGATATTTGCAGAATTGTTGGTACAATATGAGGGCTGACTGGTTCCCCAATCACAGAAAGGACTTCGCGTCACCGTAAAACTAACCATCCAAAATCGTCAGGCTGCTGTCTCTGTCGTTCCGTCGGCGTCATCACTTGTCATCAAAGCTCTCAAGGAACCTCCCCGAGATCGAAAGAAGGAGAAAAACATCAAGCACAGCAAGTCCGTCCCACTCGACGAGATCATCGAGATCGCTAGAACAATGAGATTCAAATCACTTGCGAAGGAATTGAAGGGAACTGTGTTAGAAATTCTTGGTACTGCGTTCAGTGTTGGTTGTCAGGTGGATGGGAGAAGCCCAAAAGATATCAGTGATGATATCAAGAGTGGAGATATTGAGAGTATGTCTATTCTGCCTATATTTTGTGGATATGTACTGACTGATATTGTTTGACAGTTCCTGATGAATGAAGGGTTCATTTCGTCTTTCCTTGCATGTAACAGGCTTCGTGCTTCATAATAGGGTGAACAAGCAATGGCATTGAGACACCACCAAGACAGTGTTTAATGTACGTGGTGAAGCAGCCTTAAGAATGAACTTACCCAAACTTGTCAAACACTCTGGCCATTACCTCCAATCCCTTTTGAGATTTGGTTCAACCTTTGGTATCGGCCTATTTTTGAAGCAAGGAGATTTAAAATATGACTGTCTACTCACCGCGATATCTTGGCTCTTCACGGGCGTGAATATGGCGGTCCATTTCTTCAGATCGACATTGATTATGCAACTTCTAACTGGTAGGTATTGTAGCCTATTTGTGAGGCACACAAAAGGGAGTAGGTTAGGTGCCGCTCTAGAAGAATTTGTGTCTAGTATTAAATCACGACTATACGCCATAAGAGTGGTTGATTGCTGAGCTAGGCATACTTCGAGACAAAACTACCTAGGTATCTAGGTAATCACTGAGAAAGCTGCCGAGGTGGGGTTCTATCTTGAAACCTTTGAATGTCAACTATACATGATAAATGATAGATCATAAAAAAATAAAATAAAATATGCATCGATGTTCACACTCGTTGCCCTTGCTCCGTTGAGTCTGACTGTGTCAACACGAATGGTGCCGCTTACAGTAATGCCTTGCATCCAACCATACACAACTCATAACGCCGACTCTACCTTCATTCTCACCCTCAGCATGAACACGACTCAAAACACCGATCCCCACCCCAAGTTATTGTGATCTTCGAGATCCATCAAGACCCCGCATCTTCCAGCTCCTGTGCACCTCGCAAGACGTTCGCAATCTCACGGCAGGCTTCGTTGTCCGTTCCCTCCGAAGGGCTCACCACAACAAAGCTCAACCTGACGAAACTGCCAAAGCCCTTGACACCTCATCGCAAATACAACGTTTTGCAATATAGGCAGACAGCTATCCAAGACGCCCATCGGGGCTGCCGTACACCAAGAGCAGGATGATCAATAACGCAAGAGCTATCCTTCGTGCAGGCATTGGTACTCCTCCTTGGAATTAACGAGTTTACAATACAGTATATCTACTTTGATGTCACGATTTAGTACTATACACCCATTTATTTATTAATCGAATTTGGTGCTGCAATCCAATGAACATGATTCCCCAGATTGCTCACCACCCTCGACCCTTATCGCAGCATTTCCCTGGATACCCTACTACTCCCTTCGAACCTCTCCCAAGTTCGAGACGAAATGATCGACTCCCTCCTCTACCATTCAGAAGCTCGAGGCCTCTCAACTCTTCATCTACGCTTGCACCGCCACAACGCGCCTTTCCAGTTGATTATTATGATCAATCTGGTGATTCGCGGAGCCAAGGGCTCAAAGGACATTACCATGATCCGTCTGAGCATATGTTACGAAGGAAAACTCCAAACGGAACCCTTGCTGCTGGTTATGATGGGACACCTGTGCAATGGTCGACTAAGCCCCCAGCGCTGAAGCATGTCGTTCTCCCTGTGTCTGTGGCTTCTCCCCACAACAGGATGAACTCTGTGAGCAGGACTGATGGCCATCGCGTGCAACAAAGATCCAAAATCTCCACTAGGATTCAGAATCAGGCGACTCATTTTTCTGGGCCTGCAAATGCTGCAAATACTGCACTGCACGCAAGCCATCCCGAGCTGGTAAGTTGGACACAACTTCCTGCACTATCCAACGGTGCGTACACTGTCTTGGATCACATGCAACAAGCGGTGACAAATTACCAATACAATGGTATGCAAGTTCCAACTGTACTTCAACCTGCATATCAGCCTTGTCCTGGGCCTACGGCGTCGAATGATGGCGGGTTGTATGGACCATATTGGCCTGATGGTAGGTTCGTACCTTACAGACCAGCCGCAGTACGAGAGCAGACACATTATCATGCGAATCAGAGTGTCGAACCTCGAGAATATCCTCCTCAGAGAGATCAACTACCTCTATTCCGGCAGACAAACCTTAGTATTGACCCTTTCAGAAAGAGCGTGATCTCACCCTTTCCCTCTATAGATAATCGGTATCACCTTTTGGATACTAAAAATATAACTCAGTCGTACCCAATTCATCTCAAGTCCACTTTCAGCCCGACGAATTCTAATTCACTTGGCACTCAGCCTTTTTCGGCTTTAACTCGAGGCAGCAGCAATACGCAATTCAAGGAAAAGACACTCTCATGGGCTCATAGTATATATGTCGATCTGTTGGCCTTTCTACATCAGTCCAAAAAGGATACTAGGCATACAAGGCGATCGTATTCAAAGAATAATAACATATACCCAAAACCGCCTCGTCAACCGGCTTCACAATTCGGAACTTCTCAATGGAGTGAAGTTTCTCCTGCAATACAATCGTTTGTAGACGATTCAAATGATCTCCAAATATATCCTGGCCCTCGGATGACTTCAAATCCACCTCGCTTTGACCAAAATAATAATTTCAACCGCTGGCAAAATAAGGGAGACTTTGGAGACACGAGACAGGGAAGATTCCCTGCCCAAGAGACTCCTCATTATGCATCTTTTCAGACCGTAGCCGGTCACCCGACAAGTTCTCCATGCGCTAAAGCAAAAGAGGCTCTCGATATTCTCACCTCTCTTTGTGAACAGAGTGGTTGGGTTTGGATTGATGGCATGTTGCTAGGCGGTTGTCTTGCATACGGCTTGGAGCAGTATCACAAAGCACTTGAGTGGTACTCGAAGATTGTGAATCTGGACCCTAAGTGAGTTATTTGGTTTCGAATTCCTAAATGCTACTGACAAGTTACCCAGACACGTCGAGGCCATCTCTAATATGGCAGCCACTCTCCTCTGCCTGAACAGACGAGAAGAAGCTGAACAACACTGGCTCCAGTCCGTGAAGCTTCGTCCAAGCTACTTTGAAGCCGTAGAGCATCTGATTGGCTTGTTATGTGGGGACCATCGAGGAAAAGAAGCTGTTCATATTATCGAGTTTGTGGAAGGTTCACTTCGTTTGCCAAAGCCAGAGGAACACCAGGACTACTTCAGCGAGACATCTAGCAACAATGACCGTGAACCATATGATTCGATGGGTGTATTATCGGAGATGATCGCTCTTGATTATGATGGTGATGGTGAAGGAAGTCTTTTGTCGCCTTTGACTAGAGAGACCGATGATTCTTCGACGCTCCCAGGATTTGGATCTAGCGGCTTTTCCGTCCCTGGCGCCGAAAATGGTCGAATGCTTGCTCTGGTGCACGCCAAAGGCAATATGCTGTATGCGCTTGGCGATGTCTCGGGTGCGTCCAAGGCATTTGAGAACGCTGTTCTAATCAGTGCAGGCCCTAGTGTCAACGGGATTCAGGGTCTGATTCGGAAGATAGTTAGCGTGTTGTCTCTTGACGGACTCTCACCTTTACGGGAAGATTATAGGTCGCCGGTAGTATCGACCTCATCACCATTACTCCTTCCCCCAGACAAGGCCTTGCAGACCGCTAGATTAGTGTTTGCAAAGAATGGCAACCTCCCAGGTCTTCGACATGTTCCCGACGGCCTCGCAAGGCGAGCTGCTATATCCACCACGAGCAACTCTCTACTATCCTTGGCAAAGATATTTCAAGATGCCATGTCCAATAGTGCCTCGTCTCAAAGGATCTCAAGAATGCCCACGGGTGTCGGAGATATCCTGGCCCTGTATTATCTTTCATTATCCTTGCAGCCTAGTCCATCGACCGCAAACAACGTTGGGATCCTACTGGCAAGTGTGCAACAACCAGCTGCCACTCGTTTAGTCACACCAAGAGACAACTCCGCATTACCAGCCATCCCTGGAGTCGTTCCAGGAAGTGGTGTTGCGCTTGCGCTTGCTTACTATAATTATGGTCTGAATCTTGATGCAAAACATGCTCATCTTTATACGAATTTGGGAAGTCTCCTCAAAGACATTGGTCAGCTGACTGCAGCCATCAAAATGTATGAGCAAGCTGTGGCATGTGATAACTCATTCGACATTGCGTTGGCGAATTTAGCAAATGCTGTCAAAGATCAAGGACGAACGAGCGACGCCATCGAATACTATAGACGTGCCGTAGCAGCAAACCCAGACTTTGCTGAGGCCGTATGTGGCCTTGCAAATGCTCTGAATTCGGTTTGCGATTGGGCTGGCCGGGGGGGTATCATCCTTGATGGTGGTAAGAGAGACCGATGGCATGTTGATGAAAGTGGAATGATCATCGAAGCCCGTAATAACGGCAACGGCGGGGGGTGGATGAAACGTGTTGTGGAGATCGTTGCAAAGCAGTTGGAAGAAGGGTCTTCCTGGGGCCGCGGAATGCTACAAGACCATACAATGCATTCCATCCTTCAACAATTGGAGGCTGCTGATACTGGAAGCCGATGGCCACTGGAAAAAAGCACTAATATGCAAGGTACTATAGGTGAATGGGCTGGACATCGCTGGGAAGGCGCACGTATTGTGAGACTGATAGAACGAGCCATCAAGAGGGTGATGCATCGTTGGTACCATGACAAACACATCAAGAGAACCCAGCTTCCATCCTCCTGCTACGCTCGACCACAATTCCCGAACAGCTTATCTGTTCCATCTGCCCCCACGGTCCTTCCCTTTCATACCTTCACGTGTCCCTTGTCGGCGAAAGATATTCGCATGATATCTCAGCGTAATGCTTTGAGAATATCTTGTTCTACTCTACGAGCGCCCTGGATGCAGGGCTCTGTTTTCCCCCCTCCATCGCCACCAGCGCCACAACTTAACATTGGTTATGTGTCATCCGATTTCAACAATCATCCTCTGGCACATCTGTAAGTGAACTTCCTTCCCTAATACTCTCTCGCCTTTATGATAAGATCTTAACGATCTCTCTTAGGATGCAGTCGGTTTTCGGCCTGCACAACCCATCTCGTGCGAAAGCCTTCTGCTATGCTACAACTGCTAGTGATAACTCGATCCATAGGCAACAAATCGAGCGAGAAGCCCCTGTATTTCGTGATGTTAGTGCGTGGCCTGCTGATCGCTTGGTTCAGCAAATCGTCCAGGATGGAATCCATATCCTCGTGAACCTGAACGGATATACGAGAGGCGCCAGGAATGAGGTCTTTGCAGCACGTCCGGCTCCCATCCAAATGTCTTTCATGGGATTTGCTGGCACGCTGGGAGCCGAATGGTGCGATTATATCCTCGCAGATGAGACAGCAATTCCTCTCGAGACACTACGCCCGTGGAGGCGAAATCTCGATCTAGAAGATCAGTTACGAGACGAGCAATCATTTGAGGATGATAATTGGGTGTACTCCGAAAACATAATTTTTTGTCGAGACACGTTCTTTTGCTGTGATCATGCTCAATCCGAGCCCCAAGACAGTCGATCGTCTTGGGAAGATGAGCAGAGCAGGAGATGGAAAATGCGCAAGGAGATGTTCCCTAGCTTGTCGGATGACGCGATAATTCTTGGGAACTTCAATCAATTATACAAGGTATGTCATAACCGTTGCACCTTCTGATATTTGATTGTCAATGTATTTCTAAATATGTGCTAGATCGAGCCTACAACGTTTCGAACTTGGCTGCGAATATTAGACAAGGTGCCAAAGGCCATCTTGTGGCTCCTCCGCTTCCCAGACCTTGGTGAAAGCAATCTTAAGCGAACAGCTCAGGACTGGGCTGGAGAGAATGTTGCGTCTCGTATATGGTTTACCGACGTTGCTCCTAAACATCAGCATATATCTCGGGCAAGAGTATGTGATCTTTTTCTAGACACACCAGAATGCAACGCCCATACAACCGCTGCTGACGTGCTATGGTCGAGTACTCCTCTTCTAACGCTACCACGCTATAAATATAAAATGTGCTCGAGAATGGCAGCATCTATTCTCAAAGGAGCGCTTCCAAGGAGCGAAGAGGGTCGCAGGGCTGCTGCAGAACTGATAGCAAATGACGACGAGCAATACGAAGAATTCGCGATCAAACTTGCAAGTGGTTTTTCTTATCAGATCCAACCTTCAACTGCCTATCCTTCAGGGGTTGGTAGACTTGGAGAGCTTCGCAAATTGTTATACGATAGTAGATGGACTTGCGCCCTTTTCGATACTAGAAGATGGGTCTCAGACCTGGAGGCGGCTTATGATGAGGCCTGGCGGCGGTGGGTAGCTAACGAGGGAGGTGACATCTATCTCTGAACCTGAATACAGAGCAGGAAATGAAATATTGAAAATGGACAATAATTTGCTATTTAGCGTACAGCGATGGAGTCACTTTGGTAATTGGTCTAGTTGGAAGACAAGAGAAGGATTGCCACTGTTGGCAAGGCGTTTGGAGTGCACATTCTACTATCGATAATATTTGGATAGATCGCGTTTGTGAAAGGATACCCCATATCTAACTTCCTAAAGGGACGAAGGTTTGAGATATTGTTATGACATTCTAATTACAAGAAACTAAGCTCGAGCATCAGGAAAGGGGTGTTGATTCATCGCCTTCCCAGGGCTAGGGGGGGAGGGCCACACATATGTTGATAAAACGTAGTACCGTCTGCGGTGGAAACACCTCTTTTGTTCAAGGGCAGCAACCGCAGTCGGAAACTGATCCAGAAATCCTTTCTCTCTCTCTCTCTCTCTTTCTTTCTTTCTTTCTTTCTTTCCTTCTCTTTTCCTAGATCAAAGCCTTCTCCCTCTTCTCCCTTCCTCCTCATCCATCCTGACTCGATCTTGTCGCCTCCCAGCCCACCGCCTGCAGGAAAGGAAAGCACTACTGCGGGGACCCGTTGCGTTGCATGCATTCCACGCAGCGTGGATATGGATGGGGCAGGCGTGTGTATGTATACTATGCTCGTCCTAGTACAGTACTACTATCATTACATCGGAAAAATACCAAGTGTCATTCATTCTCAGTTGGTAGGGGTTTGCATGCATGCAGGCAGCTAGCTGTTATAGTTTCCAGAATCCGGATCATCGGACCTCAACTTGTTGCCTTGGGAAGGTTTCCCACAAAAGTATTATTTATTATTATTGTTATTGTTATTTGCGTAACAAATTAATTCGTCCCACCACCGTCCCACCGTCCCCAACGAGCTAGGTGGAGATACAAGTCACATCTCACTCACCTCACTAGGTCTGTTGGGTACAAAAAGTCCAATCCCCAGTCCCAGTCCCAGTCCCGAGGGAATGGGATGGGATGGGATTGGATGGGACGAAAACTACATACATACATACATACAGGGATCCACAATGACAATGATAGTTCCTTGTCTTGTGTCCCCGATCTACATTACATTACATTACATTACATTACAGGAAGGTATTTCGGTCGTAAGTTCCGCAGCGACGAATTGTTTGTTTTTTGGGAGA
>NCSK02000232.1:0-48979 GCA_002276475.2 Chlorociboria aeruginascens | reverse complement strand
GCGAGCAGCGGCCAGCGGCTTGGGATTCGACGTCTTTCCTTCGGCATAGCATAGATCAATATCCTCCCCTTCCCCTTCCCCCTCCCCCCACCCCTCTTTGAACAGTAACGATCGACACCATATTTTCCGAGTCAAACTTACTACTTATTTACTTCTTTCCTGGCTGCCCCCATCGACGAATTCGCACGTTTCTTACTTTGTGTGCTCGATCCTGATAATCTATCTCCCCCTTCTGCCCCTCTGGCTGGACGTGGAAAAAAGCAGCCAAGTTTTCCTAGACCCGACGAGCCCCCCTCCCTGCCACCCCCCTAAGCCTCAGAGTACTCGATTCTCATCCATCCGACCCCCCCAACCAGACCCCGACCCCATCCCCACGGTTGCAGCAGCAAGATTCCTCTTCCTCGCATCTCCATCGCCAAGGGGACCTGTTCGGGTTCGAGAAGCTCGAAACAGCACGCCAGGTCTCGACCGCGGATCCTAGGCGACTATCAGCTGGATCTAACGAGACGAAAGCACCTCCAACCACGGCCACGCAACGACAACAAAATACCCTAACCTCCTCAACATACCGCCATCGCCGCAGATCTGCCTACGCAACCTGCTCTCATCAGTCACCGGCGTTCGACACCAACCGTCCATCACCTCTCGCGCAATATGGCGGAATTCGTGCGAGCCCAGATCTTTGGCACGACCTTCGAGATTACATCTAGGTACGCGGGGCATCCCGATGAGTGGGACGGCAGACTGACTGCCACGCAGGTATTCCGACCTCCAGCCCGTCGGCATGGGCGCATTTGGACTCGTTTGGTACGGATAAACCCTTCCCCTGCATGGTCGAGGAGGGGAGGAATTGATGCGCGTATAGCTCTGCAAAAGACAATCTCACCAACCAGAATGTGGCGGTTAAGAAGATCATGAAGCCGTTCAGCACGCCCGTTCTCTCCAAGCGAACCTACCGAGAATTGAAGTTGCTGAAGCATCTCAAACATGAGAATGTTAGTATCGATATTCTATCGTCGATTGGGCAATGGGAGGAAGACTAAACCGTTGCAGGTTATTTCCCTGAGTGATATCTTCATCTCGCCTCTTGAGGACATGTATATCCGCCCCGCTGCTTGTGAAATGAATTCTTTTTTCGCTCATCAATGCCATAGCTACTTCGTGACCGAATTGTTGGGCACCGATCTACACCGTCTCCTTACGTCGAGGCCGCTGGAGAAGCAATTCATCCAATATTTCTTGTATCAAATCTTGGTAATCCATCTACGCTGCTGAGCGATTCGATTCGAGCCAAAGCTAACTCCTATCCAGCGTGGACTGAAGTATGTCCACTCGGCCGGGGTTGTCCATCGTGATCTCAAGCCCAGCAACATTCTGGTCAACGAGAACTGCGACCTGAAGATCTGCGATTTCGGTCTCGCCCGCATTCAAGATCCACAGATGACCGGATATGTCTCCACGAGATACTACAGAGCCCCGGAGATTATGCTCACCTGGCAGAAGTATGATATCGAGGTTGATATCTGGAGCGCAGGCTGTATTTTCGCTGAGATGTTGGAGGGCAAACCATTATTCCCTGGCAAGGATCACGTCAACCAATTCTCCATCATTACCGAGCTCCTGGGGACACCGCCGGATGATGTTATCCACACTATTGCTAGTGAGAATGTAAGATTAGGGTTGGATGTTCAGTTCATCCTGTCGGTGCTGATGGCTTTCTAGACGTTAAGATTCGTTCAATCCCTCCCAAAACGTGAGAGACAACCTCTGAAGGACAAGTTTAAGAATGCCGACTCGTTAGGTACGTTTATCCGTGGCATGGTCTGGACATAGATTCATAAATCATAGCTATTGATCTCCTTGAGGAGATGCTCGTTTTCGATCCCCAAAAGCGAGTCAAGGCCGGAGATGCCCTTAAACACGAATACCTTTCCCCTTACCACGATGCAACGGATGAGCCCGTCGCGGACGAGAAATTCGACTGGTCCTTCAACGATGCGGACCTCCCTGTTGACACATGGAAAATTATGATGTACGATCAAATCAATGAATATAGGGCAGAGAACGACTACTGAAGTAGAGTGTTCCCAGCACAACCTTCAAATAGCTCGTATCTGTTTGGAGGTACTAAGTGTGACTGACTGGTATGTTTCTGTAGGTATTCCGAAATCCTTGAATATCACAACGTCGAAGATGTTACCAATCAACAACAACTCCAAGAAGTGCGCGCAAATAACGGTCTCTGATGATAGATTTCGAAGAATGAACTAGGATATGACTTTAGCATTACTGGGGAGGAATGGGTAAATTGGGGGGTTGCATGAATCATCATTGGGATGCTTGATGGGCTGTTGAAGGTAGCCTTAACTTTGTTGAGTGCTCTTTTGAGACCGAACTCTTTTCCTTCCGGGCGTACACATAAATGCAGGGAACTTGGGCCAGTGATTTCTTTTGCTCGGTGTCAGCCTACAGTAGGGCCATCCAGATTACACAATAGATAAAGTGACCAACGATCAATTAAAGTATGGGTTATCAATGATCTCCCTCATCCTCGTTTGTTTTCCCGGCCTGGGCCTTGGCTAAAGAGACGGGAAGCACAGCTAAGTATACAATTGGACCCGGCGTGACAGCTAGTATAGCATCCACTGGATATATGCCCCTGCAATGCTCTCCACCAAGTCTTGATCTGGAGAAGTCTCATGTTTTTATGCAGCATAGGTACTGGTACATTACATTGGCCTCTAGGAAGCATAAATAAAATCATTGCAGCGATAATAGCCCTATGTCACCCGAACTTCTAGAACCAGTCTACTGGTCCATATATACCCCTATCGCGCCTGATCTGCATTTTACCAGGAAGTTGAGTCTGCAATGGAACGTTGTCTTTAAAGTACCGACCTGTAACTCGCTCTCCTAACCCCATCACGGTGATATCACGTGACACGCCTCACCACCTCTCGCCTCAGGCATTGTATGGGTAGTCGTATCCCAGCACGAGGAGCGACGATTTGGCAGCTCATCCGGGACAAGAACGGAAAACGGGGACGCTAATATCTACATTCGCTGGCCTTGCAGTTGCTGTGCATGAGCATGAGCATGATTGATGCAGAAGCTCTAGAGATCAAGCAAGCTGTGAACAAGTTCTTCGGCCGCCGGGCTATTCGAAGGGAGAGAGACCCGACAGGGACGCTATCTGTCTACTCGATTCGATTGTTCGGAAGATCTCGAGCTCGCCCTGGTCGAGACAAGGAGACAGGGGGCATTCGCTCGCATCGGTTGTTTCTGACTCTGGATGAACTCGCGGAAACGTGTCGTGCATTAACTTTATGTCTATAAATTTGCCCCTCCCGAGATTTTTCCAATAATACTACTCATAGGGGGTCAGCCATTGGGAATTTGCCGCCCGCCCAGGATACGGAACGAAGAAAAGCAACTTAATCTTTGGGCAACTGAAGAATTGAAACCGAGCCAAGGGTAGAATATTGAACGAGATGCGTTAAGGCTACGAATTGCCATTGAGAAGATCGCTCTTCAATCCCGACTCGGCGGGTCTATCTTCCCAGGCCTTCCTAGGGAGAAGTCGAGGAAAGGAGAAGTACATGGACTCGAATTGATTTGTTTTTTCTGCATTCAAGATGGAGAATAAGGATGCGAAGGCCAATGGCTTTGTGCCGCTGGTAATTGTGGTCGGCTTCCATCATGCTAGGTTTGTTGCCTACCTCTGGCTTTGGGGGTGCGACACTGACTGAGAACCAGAGGTCCGGAAGTAGAGAGCTGGTTTGGGGCAGAAGAGGGCTCTGATCCAGCGGTCGATAATGAATGGCCTTTGCTCCCTTTTATGGCTTTGAGCGATGGTGCTCATGCGTGAGTCTCCCTCCCTTCCTTCCGCATCTTTAGGCTAGCATAAATGCTGATGGATTGGATACGTATAGAACCACAGAAGATTTCTCTTACTTCACACTTCTTCGACCAGCACGAGGCGATCTCCCTGCTACGTCCCTTTTTGGCATTTCCTGCACTAGACAAATGGATGCGTCTTCTCTCCTGAATCGTCCTTCAGACGTAACTCGTTCGACGGTACAGAAGGCTGTGGTTGTTGTAGCAGATAGTCCGCAGTTTTTCGGTATGCTGAGAGAGAGATTGGGTGTTGTTACCCAAGCTTGGTTTGCGCAGAAGGAGTTTAGCGATACAGAGATTCTGAGGAGGTTCCAGGAGAGTTTGGAGGAGGAGAAGAAGAGGGATGAGTTGGATGGGGCGAATCTGGATATGGATAGAGAGGAATACTTGGGGATGAGTTTGAGAGAATTGGTGAGGGAATTCAGGTGGCAGACTTTAGTGCTGTTTAAGTGTTGCCTGTTACAGCCGAAGGTATGTCTCTCCATTCACTGCACTTGCTGTAGTGGCTCCAGGCCCATACTAAATGATAGTAGATGTTATTTTTTGGTTCGAGATGTGAACGGCTATGCATGATGCAGTTTTCTTTAATATCCTTAATCCCCGGCCTCATACGGAATCTACAAGATTGTGCAGATCCGGAACTGGACAGTTACGAGAGGCATTTAGCAAAGCCGACAAGCTTGAAAACAAGTGATAGGAACTCTTTATTATCTTATATGGGTCTACCCTTGCAGATTTTTGGCAAGGTAGGATGACAATTCTCTCTTCTGGTATTTTCGCTAATCAAGTCTTAGGGGAGTCTTTTCGGTCCATATACGCCTTTACAACAACTTGATATTTTAGCAGACTACGGCACAAAATCCTACATTGTCGGATCTACTAATTCTCTCCTCTTACAACAAAAAGACCGTTATAGTGATATCCTCATAAATCTCGACGAAACATCCATTAACATCACCTCAGCATCTCTTAGATCAGCGCTGACTCTCTCCGTTGCCGATCGCCGCTGGATGGACTTCATCACTCAATCCGTCAATGACACATGGGATGAATCTAATCCCGGACGGCCCAAAACAATGGGCTACGTTGGTTCGGAGGAATTCATCCGTCTCCAATTCGAAGAATATCTTCTTTCCTTGATCTCCGCCGTAAAATGCCACAACTACTTCTCCCATCACGCTTCAAACCCTAAAGCACAGCTCCCCCAAGTCGAGGGCGACCCCTCCCATGATTTTGGGATCGATTGGATAGAGGCCTGGTCACGCTCCGAAAACTACAGAATCTGGGAACGAAATACAGACTCTCATCTCTTCGATATCGTAGAACCTAAACATCCTTGTGCAGGCGGCCTCACTATTGATGACGTGCAAAGAAGGATAGCCGAACAAGTTAAAGAATTCCACCTAGATGAACGATTTGCCGTTGGTAAAGAAGTACTCGGTAGAAATCTCCAAGCTGGAAGAGAGAAGGCCAGTACAGTGTTTAACAAACTATATGCAGATATGGAGGTCTTCCGGGAAACGCAGAGGAAGAAATACGAAGAGCAGAGAGCGCTTGCTGAGAAGAACGGGACAGCAAATTCAAGCCCAACTTTCGTAGCATCAGATCTCAATGGCGCGAAACAGACGGTGCAGAGTGTGGGTAGTAAAGCGGGTGCTTATATCGGAAGTTGGGGAACGTGGATGGGCGAGAAGAGGAAGACAGGGTGGGGAAGAAGTACCCCTTCTCCTACTTCTGCGACAGGGACGAAGAAGAATAAAGAGAACTTTACCTCGCCTGTAAGATCACCTATCTGGAGTGAGAGACGTTCACAGCCCTCTACGCCTACCTGGAGTGAAGAGAGGTCCACACCCAAGGTTCAGGAAACGTACGAAGATCTCTTTGATGCAGATGCTCATCCTACGAGTCCGCAAGCGAGAGGTAGTGGGAAGATGAATAGAGATTCCATAGCTGCCTCGGAACAAGCTATTGAGAAACTATCCATCGAGACGAAGAAATGGGACGGGCAGGCCGTCGCAGCAGCAGAAGACAAGAGCGCCCAATCAAGTGCCGTGGCTGAAGCTGTCGCTACGCCGATTTCCTCCTGACCCCTTGATATCCATCTATCTGAAGGGGAAGATTGCGAGTGGTTCTAAAGAGACTGAGGCTGGGAGGTGTGGTTTGTTCAGGTATAGGATAAACGGGGAGGGGATTTTTGGGGTTTGTTTGAATGAATGATAAGGCATACATAGCATTTACATCGATTGCATAGGATGGGGTATGGTGTATTTTTATATCTTTATATTTTATCGGAGGCTTACTATTATATGATTAATGAAATTCCTATTGGTATGGTATGGTATGGATGCTCTTTTTATTTATTCAGTGCTGGTATTTTTCTCCTTCCTGCTTTGTTCCATTCATTTCACAGGAATAAATTTTCGTGAAAAATTGATTCAAGTGTTTTTTCGGGGGGGTGGGGAGGTCAGCGCGGTTTTGAGAAAGTATGCATTTGTTGCGATCTCTTTTCAAATGGACTGGTCTTGGTAACACGTAAGATTACAATCCTCTTCATCATCATCTGCTCAATCACACTCCCATCGACACAATATATAAGATCAAATGTTGCAACTTTTGGGGTGTTTTTTTTGGGGGGGGCTGATGAGGCTACACTGTACTACGCATACACATACGCATACACACCCGCTCATAGATGCACGCAAGCGCAAAAGTTAAAAAAAAAAAAACCAAAAAAAAAAAACATAGCAATCCTCCCTTCATCCGATCGATCATCCATTCTACTCCCAACACTCCAGCCAAGCCAAGATTCAATCCTACCAGCCCATTTGCAGTAAACAGAGTAAAGTCCTCACCATGTTAAGTTCTCCTGCAACGCTGCGAAAATACGCCGAGGTCGGCAAATGCTCTCATCTCGTCAGATGAAAATTCCAGTAGCAGCTTGATAATGAGAAAAGGGAAGTTTGATGTTAAAGTTGTTGTGCTATTAAGGTCTGACATTATAGAGAATCGTGTGACAAAGATGATATTTTGGTATAACAGGAAAGGGAAGATGCAAGGCGTGTGTTTGTGATAGTACATAAATTCTAGTCGAGAGAGCCCGGCAAATCACTTTTACTCCTCGGTGGTGAGAAGAGCGGGCTAATGTAAAGGCAAGGAAGTATCGTTATGTTTGGTATCATCGACAGAAAAGTAAAGAGAAACGGCCTTAGAACGAAATCCGTAGCGTCGTAGTGTTTCATGAAACGGACTGAGGGGTTGAGGACTCGCTATCGCCAACCATATCTGCTACTCGCATCTTCTTCGAACGAGGAGCTCCATCCCTCAAATCGCCTAATTCGCGTTCGATATCGTCGAGTCGACGCTTTAATTGGTTTTCCCGACGTTGAGATTCTTCTAGACGGACCATTAAGTTGCTCTCGGATTCACGACGCATCTCTTCTCCTCTTCGTGCATTATTCTCGTCTTGTTCTAGTTGAGTTACGCGACCACGGAAGAGCTCATTGATGACTTCGAGTTCACTGACACGAGTTTTGAGTGAGGAGTTTTGCGCGATAAGTTGCTCATAGGTTTGAGGGACTTCGAGACCATGGGCCCCATTTAAAGGAGACGTCGAGCGTCCAGGCGAAGGTTGTCGCAGGTGCATGGGTGGAAGGGAAGGTGAGTGGTTGTAGTTGATGTGTTCGTCAAGTGGATGGCCGTTGAAAGTCGGCAGATGGTTTCCGTACATTGAAGGAGTAGCAGTACGTGATATAGGGGAGTTTGATCCATCCGAATGGCCATTTGTAGACTTTTGCGAGGCACGCCTATGATTTAGACTACTGGGTGGAGGGGTGCCAGCTTGCGATCGCGTCTGCTCGATGCCATTGGAATCGAAGAGGTTCTGCGACAACGCGTCAGGACGGTAAACCTTTCAATGCACACCTCCCATAGACACAACTACATACCTTCTTCTTAGGGCCCTGCGCTGAGCCAGAACTCTTGACGCGGTTTCGACTCTTGATAACATCTGTCTTCAGGCTTATCGGCCGAGGTCGCCCATGCAGTTTTAGAAAGAGGCCGCAGGCATTGCAGAGCACGGAACCGATCTCGTCCCTTCGCCAGAGAGGGGTCGTTGATGTCGTACAATTTTGGCAAGTTGGCTGTGAGGTTTCGCGATCGTTGTTAGCCATAGTCGCCATTCTTTCAGGAGGGGGATTGGGGATGATGGTGGAATATGGTTATCGGGATTGTGCGATAAGGAGAAGTGGAAATTTTCTCTGAGGTGGATATGTTACCCGTACGGCAGCCGAGTCGAGCCAACGGCGATATCGTGATCTTGACTCCGATGATGAAAAGATAATAGGGGGGTTGCATATCCACTGGGAGGAGCAGTAGGCGTCCAGGAAAGGAGTATGGGAGACTGATCTGCAACAAAATAACAACAAAACAAACTTACAGGTGAATTGCTTTGCCCCCCTCCCACACTCGTCGCCGATGGGGAGGAAGCCGAATACCCCAAACTCGCAGTGGGTCCGACATTGAAAGCCCTGTTGTGCATGTTAGCTCCTATGCATCATGCTGTGAGCCATATTGCGAATATTGACGAGAAGACCCATCGGGTCCCAGGGATTTGGTGGAAGATTGGCTTCCAGGAAGTCGGTATAACCATGTTGTAACGTATCCAAAGGCAATGAATGTATCTTGTCATCTTGTCATTAGTCGAAGAAGCTAAGACTTCAACAGCAACTTTGAATGTTCAAGATGGCTGCATCAAACATCCCTTCATACGCCACCGCTCCCTTTTCTCTCATGTGCACTCCCCCATCACTCCAACATACCTCAATTGTGGGGAGTTCGATGTCGACGCGATTGACGCGAGTGCTGACAATCCGGGCAGCTGTGGTAAGGAAGCACTGTGGTGAAGCGTCGATCCTTGTGTCGACGTCGACGAGGGCCGGGATATGGGATCTAACGTTGGCAGAGAATGCCTTACATTATCTGCTGACGGAGTCGTCTTGAATGAAGGCAGGTCTCGAGCCTGCTCCCTCGATTGATGGAGATGATCGATGGGCGAAGCCCTGTAGAGGGGGGCCAGCGTGGAAGCCGTGATTGCGGTGGAAAGGGGGAGCTACTATCGCGTTCGAACAGGAACGCGCGGATGTGCAGCCTCTGAGATGTCTTGGGCAGATATTATATTATTTATTTCGAGAGGAAGACTCGATGGTCATATATTTTGACGTGGAAAATGTGGAAAATATGGATAAACAAAATCCGGACGGACTGAAACAATGATCCTCAAAAGAAAGAGTGATTCGATGTGCTCATAAACGAGTGACTGGGGGAACCCAAAACGATTGATCTGGTTATACAAGAGTAACGAAAGTGGTGGTTCTGGAGAATGTTCGGGACAAGACGAGAGTTCGAGTTCGAGTTCGACGATTAGAATGCTCTCTCAGGCTTGCATGGGCCGCCCCCTTATCCATCGCGCGACGCTACGCCGATACGGTACAGGATTGCAGATCTATAAAAAGAGCCTGACGCAAGGATCTGGCTGCACAATTCCTCCCAAAGAATGAGATGGCGGCAATATAATCAATGTTCACGGCCCATTCTTTCTGAGAGATTGTTCACGTATTACAGTACCGCAGATTTGTGGACCGACAGAGGAGCATTGGGAACTGTGGAGATCTGTGTCATATAGGTCTCAGTCCCTCTGTCCCATCGAGTAACAAACAAAGCCCCAAAAATCCAGCTTCCTGCCCAAGATCAAGTCAAAACAAAGCACAACACAACGCAGAACGCAAACAAGGGAGGAGAAGAAAACTTCGAAGGATCATGAATCTTCGTGGTCCGCACACCAGGGAGGCAGAAGTGGATCATCAGAATGGTGGTGCTCAGGGCAACCGATAGAAGTTCAAGGCTGAGCCAGATTCATCCAGCGTGTCTTTTGGAGAGGGCTTACCCCTGAAACGATTAAGATTGAGATTGAGATTGAGATACGAATGCTGATGGCGGTGGTTGGTGTCAGATCGTAGTCTGACCAATCAGCGCTGAGCACTGCCGTATCCATGATGTTGCATGACAGAATTCCGGAAGCACACGTTTAAATCAACCTCGAAACATTCCAGAACACAACTTAATTATCGTTGTTATTGCATTCAATGAGCAGGCATGCCAACCGCCTGACCTGGTAATTTGGGGGTTGCGGTGGCGGTGGCACGTGATTTAGCCTAAGCTGGTACCGAAGGCGGGAGGTGTGCCTCTACGGCGGCCCCGTTCGGTTCAAAATGCCAGTGCGGATCTCAAATTATTTCGCGCCTTTTCTATACTTTTACATTTACTACCTACCGGCAAAATGCCCTCAACCCACAAGAAAGAAAAGCCTTGGGATACCGACGACATCGACAAATGGAAGGTATTCCTTCCTATCCTGGATCCTATTACAAAAGAGATCTCGCTGACGTGCCGTAGGTTGAAGCATTTGCGCCAGCCGACAATGCAGGCGGAACCTTCACAGAAGAATCCTCCTTCGCAACCCTCTTTCCCAAGTACCGCGAAGTCTATCTTCGAGAAGCATGGCCACTTATCACGCGCTCCTTAGAAAGATTCGGGATCGCGTGTACGCTTGATTTGGTGGAGGGATCGATGACGGTGAAAACGACACGGAAAACCTACGACCCCGCGTCGATCCTCAATGCACGCGATCTTATCAAGTTGCTTGCTCGCAGTGTACCTGCTCCTCAGGCAGTCAAGATCTTGGAAGATGGGGTGGCGTGCGATATCGTCAAGATCCGCAATCTGGTACGGAATAAGGAACGATTTGTCAAGAGGCGCCAGAGGATTCTCGGTCCGAACGGAAGCACGCTCAAGGCATTGGAGTTGCTCACGGAATGTTATCTCCTGGTGCAAGGGAACACCGTGGCAGCGATGGGGCCCTACAAGGGCTTGAAAGAAGTCCGACGGATCATCGAAGATTGCATGGCGAACATCCACCCCATCTACCACATCAAAGAGCTCATGATCAAGCGCGAACTGCAAAAGGACCCCGAACTCGCGGGCGAGAGTTGGGATCGATTCCTCCCTCATTTCAAGAAGAGGAATCTAGCGAGGAGGAGAGTGCCCTTGAAAATTACAGATAAGAGCAAGAAGGTCTACACGCCCTTCCCACCACCGCAGGAGAAGAGCAAGGTGGATCTGCAGATTGAGAGTGGAGAGTACTTCTTGGGAAAGCAGTCCAGGGAGAGGGCGGCGAGAGAGGATAGGACGGAGAAGCAGAAGGAGAAGAAGCTAGAGAGGTTGAAGGAGAGGGAGAAGGAGTTTAAGGCGCCTAAGGAGGATGGTGAAATGCGGGAGAAGAAGAAACGGAAGAGGGATCAGGAGGGTGGTGATGAGGAGGCTAAGAAGCAGGGGAAAAAAGATAAGAAGCAGGGGAAAGGAGGATGAAGACAAGTCTTTCCCTCTTGTACCTTTCCTTTCTGCCAAGCCTTATATATCCTAATAAGAAATTTTCGGCTTTCCACATTGCTCAACCACCTAAAGTGAAACTCAGTAAATTATATTAAGTATCTCAAGTGCCGCTTTGGTTTATGAAATATAGGAGCCGCAACATATTTTATTCACGCACTCATGGTAAATTAACGGACTACTTTAGATACGAGAGACCATAAAGGCCCAGACTCAAACAATCCATAACTTTTACAGTACACTCTGGAGGTGTAACTATGATCAAAAGATCAATTAACTCTTAGCCTTTCGAAGGGCTTAAGCAAATTGCAACGCAATGCATTTCTGAGATTTTAATCATCGATCAGATAGATAGAAGAGCCACGCCAGAATCATTACCAGTACATGCAGTACTGATGCGAGATTATACAAATCCAACCCCCTCTCACCAGTCAAGGGGTTCCTTAACCTCCTCACCTTTATTCGTCTTTGGAACTGGAATGGCTTTAGCTGCTAACCTGCCGTCCTTTCCACGTTTCAGATAGCCACTGCCGTTTAACCAAGGAGTCCTTTCGGTCATCTTCTTCTCAAAGGCATTGATCTTATCCTCCATTTGCATGGTCAATCCAATATCATCCAAGCCATTAACTAAGCAGTGCTTTCGGAATTCTTCAACATCGAAACTGCAGATCATTTTGCCAGACGCATCATTGATGGTCTGGTTGGGGAGATCGACTTCGATTTCCTTGCCAGCACGAGCTTCAGCCGCAATAGCATCGAGGTCCTTCTTGTTGGTGATAGCAATGGGAAGCATACCGTTCTTAAATGTATTATTGAAGAAGATATCAGCGTAGGAAGGTGCGATTACACATTTGATACCAAAATCTAGGAGGGCCCAAGGTGCGTGTTCTCGAGAACTTCCACATCCGAAGTTGACACCGGTCACAACAAGGATCTTCGATTTTCGGTATGGTTCTTGGTTGAGAACAAAGGTTGGATTTTCGGACCCATCTTCGTTGTATCTGAGGGCGTAGAAGAGAGCTGACCCGAGACCGGTCCGCTTGATTGTCTTCAAGAATTGTTTAGGAATAATGGCATCTGTGTCGCAATTTGCACGGTCCAAGGGCGCAGCAAGACCTTTGTAGACTGTGAATTTGGGAAGGCCAGCGCTGCTTTGGGCAGCTCTGGTGTTGGTGTGTGGTCCATTGTCTTCTGGTTGGTCGGCAATCATCTCTCGCTCGTCATCATCGGTTTCAACTCGTTCATCAACATGAGGCTTGACTTGAATTGGTTTTGGCGAGGCTTGTCGAGGAGTGGCATTCTGCTTAGCAAGTTTCCGTACATCCGTAAGCTTGCCAACAATGGCGCAAGCTGCAGCCATGACCGGTGACATTAAGTGGGTACGCCCTCCAGCTCCTTGTCTTCCCTCGAAATTTCGATTACTTGTACTGGCGCAGCGCTCCTTTGGTGATAAGATATCGGGGTTCATGCCAAGGCACATACTGCATCCCGCCTCTCTCCATTCAAATCCAGCGTCAGTGAAGATATGGTCAAGCCCCTCAGCCTCTGCCTGATCCTTGACAAGTCCCGAACCGGGAACGATCATTGCACGCGTGATATTTGGGGCTACTTTTCGGCCTTTGACGACCTGCGCTGCTGCTCGGAGATCCTCAATTCGGGCATTTGTACAAGAACCAATAAAGACTTTGTCTAAAACGATATCCTCCATGGGTGTGCCAGCTGTTAGACCCATGTATTCTAACATTCTTCGTCCCGCCGTCTTCTTCTCCTCCGTAGCGAATGTTTCTGGATCGGGGACAGTGCCTGTAATCGGGACCACATCTTCTGGGCTGGTCCCCCATGTAACAGTCGGAACAATATCTTTCGCATCTATGAAAACGTCGGTATCATATTTAGCCCCCTCATCCGACTGAAGGCTCTTCCAGTACTTGACTGCTTTGTGCCACTCCTTGGAGTCATACGGGGGGGCGAGTGGGCGGTTCTTGAGATACTCAAAAGTGGTTTCGTCGGGTGCAACCATTCCGGCTCTGGCACCACCTTCAATAGACATGTTGCAAATCGACATCCTAGCTTCCATGCTCAATCCCCGGATAGCTGACCCACAGAACTCGATAACGGCACCGGTGCCACCTGCAGTGCCGATTTGTCCGATGGCATACAGAATGATGTCTTTCGAGCTAACACCGGGTGAAAGCTCCCCATCGACCTGTATTCGCATGTTTTTACTCCGTTTTGTAATGATAGTCTGTGTGGCAAGAACATGCTCCACCTCACTTGTGCCAATGCCAAAAGCCAAAGCTCCGAAGGCTCCATGTGTAGAGGTATGACTATCGCCACAAACCACCGTCGTACCAGGAAGGGTGAAGCCTTGTTCCGGACCGATAATATGGACGATGCCCTGGCGCTTATCACCGAGGCCAAAATACGTGATGCCAAAGTCTTTGACATTTTCCTCGAGGGTCATGCACTGGAGTCTCGAGTCCTCTTCCTCGACGAAGGTCTCGATGCTCTTGAAGGCTTTTCGGGAGCTGGTAGCGACATTCTGCCCTTTGAAGTCAGTTCTCCGCCAATGGACCAGGAGCGTCAGAACATACGTGGTCCGTGGTTGCAAGAGTACAATCCGGTCTTCTCACTTTCCGGCCCGCATTCTTCAGTCCCTCAAAAGCTTGCTACCTATCCATCAGCTTTGGGGCCAAACATCAATTCCCGCAGCATGCATGTACGTACAGGTGAAGTGACCTCGTGGACCAGATGCCTATCTGTAGATCAAGTTAGTTAGATGGGGGCGTCGCAGCGCCGCAGCGGACTCGCCTACCAATGTACAGAAGAATTGTGCCATCCAGTCTCTCGTCGACGATATGGTCTTGGAAGACCTTATCGTACAGCGTCTGCGGTCCACCCTCAGCAGCAGGCATATGTGCGGCTGTCTCTCGGTGTCTGGGTGGTAAGTCAAAGCCGGCGATCCGGGTGTAGGGAAGGTAGAGATGGATTGAAGAAGCAATTGGTATTTTGCCAGGACGAAGAGTGCGGGGTGGGTTTTATGAGGAGAAAGTTCACATTCACCGCGAGCGATGTCGGCCGAACCGTGGGGTGGCTGTGGGGAACGGGGGGTCATACAGTAATGCTAATAGGGATGGTCTGATTGGGCGCCCCGGGGGGGGGGGGGGGGGGTGTGTGTATCTCCCGCTGCGTCTGTCTTCCGAGGAATGATACGTGATACGTGATACGTGATAAGTGATCAGTGATCAACAATTGATTGAGTGATTGACAGTGCTCAGCTATTCTTTCTGGATCATACACGCATGCCCGCTCACAATCAGAGTTAGAATAAGAATACATCGTGCCCCCCACACCATCACGCACCGGCGGCCGAACATGAAGCTCCCGCATCATCGACAGCGCCATGCAATGCAGCCCTCGTTGCACCCGGAAGCCAATAGGAACAAGAGGGGGACACCCACCCATCGCCCATCGGCCGTTACACCGCTTTATCTCCATATCAAGCCGACGTACGGCCACAATCACATCACAATCCAGCGACGAGGCGAAGGAGGGCCACGAGCGACAGGGCCGTCTGCCAGGCTCCAGCAACCAGTCGCACGGCGATCGCCACCATCAAGAGGAGGAGGAGGGCGGCCGTGGCTCCGCGGGCGAGATCCCCGCCGGTGAGCTGTTGCCGTGCCCACCGCAGCCGGACGCCCGATCGCGGATCCAGGTACGGCTTCGCAGACACCAACCACCACCACGACCACCACCACCACCACCACGACGACGCGGCCTGGGCCGTGCCCGCGACGATTCCCAGCATCACTTCCCGGCTGATGGCAGCTCGTGCTCGTGCTCGTGCCGTCGTGCCCGCTGTCGGAGCTCGCTTCGTGGGCGACGACCCCTTTGGGTGTGCGGGGGCTGTCGTCCTCCCCTTTCCGTGTTCCTTCTCCTTTCTTGCGCCGCCCACGCCCGTGCCCATGGGCGTCTTCTCCACGCGAGTCACGTGCGTCGGCGCCTGATAGGCCCAAACCACTAAACTGTCCTCGGGTCTGTCTCGGGGTCCCCCGGCACGTGCTCCAGCCTAGATGGTCGGAGAGTCAGCATGTCCCCCAGGGGCAGTGTTCGGGGGTGAGGAACGGGGGAATGACTGCGAGAGGATGCAAAGGGTACGGCTCGGCCGGGCGACGTGGAGACATCCACACGGAGGTGACAATGTCGGGCAAGAACTGACGACCATATCTTCGAGCATGGCTGCGGGACAGAAGCCAGGAACAAGAGGACTTACTGCAAGTCTCCTTGTCAGGAGTTCTGGATTGCTCTCAACTTCATCACGCGTTCGAGAAGGATCTCCGATGTCGCCTCTGCCTCCTGGAACGATCTGAAACTCTCGATGGACATCCCGTGGGAGAGCCCGTCTCATCTTGGGAGGCGTGAGTGCGTCCCCCTCCTGGCCCCCGGCCCTTTTCACTGCCGCCCAGTGTCTGGAATGTTGGTAAGCAACCAGAGCCGCATTCTGTGCGGCTAACTTCTGTCGCTCGGCAGCTTGGGGGGACGTAGATGTGGATATGGGTGTGCTCTTCATTTCCACCTTCTCTCCTTCGGGAGAACCCCTGTGACATAATCTTGCGACTCGCTGTTTGGTTGGGGTGAGCTGGGGATCCGATGATATACCGGTGCCGGCTGGACGTGCTTGGGACTCGTTGCTCTGCACTTTGCTCTGTATCATTGCTGGGTGGGAGCTCACTCGAAGTGAGTTCGGGCTTGGCTTGCATTGGAGGGGAATCGCCGTCTCTAAAATGATCCGGCCAGTTTCGAGCGCCCCGTCGAATTGAGGAGGGCGATGGAGAAGACTGCATCCAGTAGTGGTGGTGGTGTGTATGATTGTGTATGGATCCTCTCCTGCCTTCGTCGGTGTGGTAGTCGGTGGTGCCCACAATGTCAGGGTGTCTCTCGGGGCCTGGGAGCTCGACGGGATTCGTGCTGCTGTAGGGTTTTTCAACGTCACTGGCGGGAAACGGTCTAGGGGGATTATACACTGCTTCGGGTTTGAACCCTCGGGGTTTTGGACCGACTGGCGGTGGTTCACGGCTTGATTCGTCGATACTGACTGGGATGAGATCACTGTAGCTCTGTTTTCGCGGCAGTCTCCTGTCCGATGTGAATCTACTTTTATCTCTAAAAAAGGACGTGGCTGTGGAGATGATGTTGGTGATAATGCAGGTTGCATAGGAGCCTTGGATTCGGTTGTCGGGGTCTGCATTTTGACGGGGGAGTTTGAGTTCCTTGATTCGTGGACCACAGCGGGGCTGCATTGGATTGGGTCGTACATGCTTTTGTTGTGAATGATGGTTGCAGATGATTCATTTCTCCGTCGGCGAGGAGGCGACCCGATCGATTTCCGGCGTATCGTGATCTCTCGGGCTGGATTTTGTAGAGCAGTGTCATTGAGCTGAGTATCAGATGCCCTGCTTGCCTGGTGCGACTTATCTACCGTATCAACCTGGAGGTTCTGGTGAACGTGGGGAACGTGGGGAACGTGGGGAAGTGGAGAATTTGTCAAATTGGGACCAAAATAATCATGTTTCTTTGAGCTATTTGCTTGCATATATGGAGTAGGATTTGCTGCCGAGGGCATTGGGAAAAGACGATCCTCGGGGGCAGTTTCTGTGTTTCAGTTAGAGTCTGCAAATTTGTGAGTTGATGAGCAAAGGTTCAGTTCTGCTATATGAGTAGTGAGGAAGATATTAGGGCGTTTCTTCCAACTGACCTTTAACAGGGCTACCAGCCAATGATTGTTCAATTGGGGTCAAGTCAGGTTCAGCAACACTACTCCATCCATTCTCAGTTGGCTTCCATCTCCCTTGTTGTCTTTGCTTCAATTTCACCTCCAGTCTCTTTTTCTCGGCCTTTTCTGTCTTCTTATGATCTCTCGCTGTCTGTACTCTCTCTAGCTCTGATTTCTCAGCCTTCAGTGCCTCTAAATATCTTGCTCTTTGATCTTCTAATTGTCTCGCTTGCTCTCTAAGCCTCCTTCTCGTTGCTTCACTTTCCTGGCTGGGCTCGCTACTGCTGGTCCCAGTGCTGATATCCCAATATCCAGTCCTTGGATTGGCACCCTGAACACCTAGAAAATCGCCACTTTCTTTGAGGCTACGTCTTTGTTCTCTCCTTCTTTTCTTGTCAGCAAACATCTCTTGCGTTTTTGTTGCCATCAATTCAGATCGATCAGCGCTATTGCCGCCCTCGAAAGTTGTACGTGTACCATTCTGGAGTTCTTCCTGCATTGCTGGTACTTCCAGATGATTCTCCTCCCCTTTCGTATCCTTCTTCCTGAAGCTGAACAGCCTCTTTAAGGTGCTCTGTTTCTTTTCTCCTATACTCGCTATTCCATGTCCTCCATTTCCAGCTTGTCCAGGTTTGTGACTATAAACACTGCGCGATCCAGTCTGAGCTCCTCTTTCGGGGGTTCTAAGCCTACCCGTGCAGCTATTATCCGTATATCCTACGGTACTATGCGTATGAAATGGATCTCGACAGCTATATAAAGCCCTGTTTCCGCGCATCTCAGGGCCATCCAAAGTATAATTAGGCAACATCTTCCTTGTATCTTCTATAGCGTGATGCATGCCCAGCCTAGATCCAGCAGCGCCGCGGTCTTGAGTGACATTCTCAAGGGGCTTCTCTCCCAACCGATAAACAGGCTTGGTAGCATCTTCTTTTCTGCCGTCTTCCAATAGCCCACGTCGCAAAGTGTAACCCCTTTCCGGGCGATTAGATGGGCGGATCTTGGACACGAACCCTCCGAATGATGATGAGCGCCTATGAAAGCGGCTGGGAGAGTGGTTTTGGTTTTGGATGACCGTGGTTGGGACAGGCTGTCGATGTTTCTGGCTGCCAAATGATAATAAACGTAAGGAAGGATGTGGGGAAGGTGGCTGTACGTCTGTTGACATTTTTTAATGCGTGAGTATGTTTTAGTAGAAGAATGTAGGGATGAATACGAATTATTCTCGAGGTACAGTCGAACTCACTTTGAGCTTCGTAGCTTCCGAGAACGGAAAGTCTTGAGAAAAAGGCGAGGAAAGAGCGATACGGAGACATAAAAATTTATAACTCACATACCCGGAGGAGAATAGGGAAGAATCGACGAAAGATACCATCAATTACTACGGAATATATCAGACCCGGGAACCAAAACTCCTCAGCGGGGAGCATAACACCCAATAATGCGCTATGACATTGAGTCAAACAATTTACCATCTAGAAGGATATCTCTTGTATGGGCTAACAACATTACCATGCCTCGCTGGTAGTCCAGCACTCGGCGCACTGGTTCGTCTATCACGATCGAGGTCTAGAGCTCCCCCATCACCCAGTAATGAACGTGGTGCAATATTTCTTTTTGTGGGGCTCATACTCCTGTCTCTTTGTTCTTTTATTTCCCTTGCTGCCATGTCGAATGAATTTTTCGGAGGGGTGTCACGACGTGCTCCACCCTGAATATCGTACATGCTCGTCGGTATCTTTAATGGGGATCTGGCGTGGTTATAAACCCCCAAGCTACCTCCATCACCAGTGCTTGTGCTTGTGCCTGTTGAGACAGCTGCAGATGTATTCTGACGAAATTTTGGCTGGCGAATTATGGTCTGTGGTGTCCTACCGGTAAAAGGCGTCGGTTCCCGGGAGTTATATGCTGATGGGGTATACATAGGGGATGGTGGAAAAGCACGATCCAGTGCACCACCGACATTATCGGGATCTATATGCTTGCGGTAATTCGGATTCGGATTTGTTCGATAGCCTCGTTTAAGAACTACTGCTGGAGTGTAAGTATCCACATCGCCCTCCCTTCCAACTTTGGTCTCTGCATCTGGCCCCATGAATTGAGTTCCAACATCGCGAACAAGAGGGTTCATTCGTGGATGGACATATTTAGTGTCATATTCGCTCATGACCTCCTTATGAATAAGAGCCGTGTCCTTTTCCTGTTGTGAAAAGCTTGTTTCGAGTAAAAGAAGTTGCGAACATAATAATATCTCTAGGATTATGGTCGTGAACACTGTTATACTTGGTCTCGGATCCGATGAAATTGTAGGAAGGAAAAGCCAGTAGACTAACACGTGGCCTGGGCTAAAGAGGCAAAACAGTTGGAGGCAAATAGGAATAGGATCCCAAACGGCCAATTCCCAGACATCGCGAGTAGGATCTGGATGGGCTCTGGACTCAGCGCTTCTATCGCCGAGAATACTAGTAAGAAATCGAAGTGGTGATGAGGAGACCGGTGACGAATCGACACGCACTCGATATGCGGAGGGGGTGGATTGAGGAGTCTCGACGGAGCTCTCGAAAAGTCGATAGTGCCTTTTTCGAGTAAAGGCATAGGCAGCATTAGCAACGGAGAAGGCTGTCAGTAGATAGACAATGAAAGTACACTGTATATAAGTCAGTCTTGTCCAATAAGATATATAGGTTGCCTCACAATGTAGCTCAGCCAGCCAGATCCAAACACAACGTCCCCAAAGACATCGTCACCTTGGATTGTCCCAGAATTCCCACTATTCGCTCTCGCAATCAGAAACACAAAATGCAAACCCAGGGCAAGTGGAGTCGCAAGTTGTTTGGAAATCCAGTCGCTGGTTTCGATTTCCTCTGACAGCCACAAGATGAAGTCCCCAGGATTTAGGTAGTCCTTAATCCGCTGCATAGTTCCTTTCCTACGCACAAGTCTCGGCATGATGGGCAGGTTTCCAAATTCCTCCTCACATTATCGAGCTGGTGGACGAAAGGCAACAAGGCAATCCCGTAATGTCTACAGGCGTTTTCATGCTTTGTTCGATGTCGCGCTTTCGTCGGCGCGGCTACAGGGGTAGATGCCCAGTACGGTTAGCGCGATTTGTAGTGGGGGAACTCCCGTCGTTGGAGCTTCGACCCAACTTGGCCAGCTCAAGACATATCAAACAACGCACAAAGATAAAATGGCAGCTCCACCCTCTGCTTACAAGGACAGGCAATTTCTTGCCGTGATTGGGGATGAGGCAAGGAATCTGATATTTGCTTGAATTGAAGCTCGTACTAACTCCTAACAGGATTCAGTAACGGGGCTCTTGTTAGCTGGTATCGGGGTATGAGGAGGCTATATTACTTGAATATGAGACTGCGAATACTGATTGAAGAGTAGCATGTTACGGCTCCACCTGATTCTCAGAAGAACTTCTTGGTTGTCGACAGCAAGACCGACAACGCGGCGATCGAAGAGGCATTTCAACGATTTACTAGCGAAAGGAAGGACATTGGCATTGTCCTCATCAACCAACATGTAAGGTATTTCTTATTATGTATAAGAACACATAGCTGAATCTTTTGTAGATTGCTGAGCGGATACGTCATCGTGTCGATACCTACACGGCAGCATTCCCTGCCTTGTTAGAGATACCGAGCAAGGACCATCCATATGATCCAGAGAAAGATAGTGTGTTGAGGAGAGTCAGAAGATTATTTGGGGAGTAGAGGCCGGAGGTATTACAGTGTAATGTTAGGGGTATTGCATTGAACTTTGTTCATGCTGTTAGAGGATCAACTGGCGTTTCGAGTCGAGCTTTCCTGCTGGACATATACTTATACACTTTGCCTTACAATCAGACGGTTCTTTCAGTTGTGGCTTTTCACTTAATTTGAGAGGCTTTATATACCTGGCATAAATATCTGGGTATGGCCACTTTCTTTCAGAAGGCATGACTAACGAAGAATTCTTTATCTTCGCTATAGGTCATAAGGTCCTACCATGTAGCAATTAGATTTGAGGTCTGTAAAACCCCATAATGAACGTAACGCTGGAGTATATAACGTCTGCTCAAATTTATGAAACACGTAGGTATCATGCAAGGTTCTAAAACTAACATGGCAACCTTCTTTGTATTGGACGCTTGAGCTCAACTTCATTATGTTCTGCATGACCTTATATAGAAACGACCTTAATTTACGATGCAACCACCCAAGAAAAGAACTCCATAACCCTGGTCTCCGCAGCACACTCAGAATTTGGCGCAGAAGCCCTCCTAATCATTGCATTAGTGCCTCGAAACCCCTATATGCATCTTCCACCCTGCCAGCAAAGACCCCCCGTCTCTATTTTTAGAAAGTGACCTCCGCTTCCAAGCAAAGGATCTTCTTCTTGTCGGCGGTGTATGCGTCTGCGAAAACAGTATATTTCCCCTGGTATAATTAGTATACCTAATACAACGGGAAGAAGTGTAGTCCTCACGGGTGGGATTTCGTTTGGTAGGTCAACGATCTTGGAGATAGTCGTCTCTCCCTTCTTTATGGGGCACTCTAGATCAACATTGGATACTTGATCACAGAGATCAGTCTGCATGTTGACAAGTCTGATCAATCCATATTTAACTTGCAGGATCACATATGCTTCTTTCTCAATATCCTCAAGGAGTTCTCCAACCACATCGATAGAAAGGGAAGCGCCACTGTTGGAGGTCAGCTCGAAAGCCTGAACCATGGATCGGAAGATACACTTACGCAGATGGAGGATTTGGGTTTAGGTTGACATGATCAATCACAAATAGATCATTGTCGTGATCTGATTTGCAGTAGGTGAGAGGGTTCTCGCCTGGTACAGGTCCGCCCTTATCGTCGAGAACTTTCTGGCCGCCGACTTGGATCGAGAAACCTTTTGAGGCGACGAATGTGCTGAAGCACAAGGTGAGGAGCGTAGTCGAGAGCTTCATCTTGAGATCTGCTTATATTCTTATCATGCAAGACTTGTCAGCGAGGGGGAATTGCTTCCAGGTTGTTGTTTGAGAAGAGGCGAGGAGCTTGTGACGTTGTGGCGCGTCGAGCTTCAGAGCTGAAGATGGAAGCGCTTTTTGGGCTTCCCGACAGGTATTGAAAAGGTTATGCAGCTGGTAATCATAAGTTTAATCTAGACACCAAATGCAATAAGTACACTTGGTACGAGTAGAAAGTTGGAAAGGTCGGGGGGGGGGGGGTTTCACTTGTCTCGTGACTTTTAATGTTTGCATTTGGTTCAAACTCTCTTAGCGTGGCGCACAGACCGGATACGCGCCTATATAAGGGCCGCTTCCCAGCTCTCGTTTCCGTTCCTTTTCCTTTTCTCTTCATACTTACCTTTTCGACCTGAATCCAGATCAAGACTTGGAAGCAGGGTGATACGAAACCTCCATTGCACATCGGGGTGTTAAGAATCGCTGAGTTCGTTTCGGCGACCTCATCGGAGGAATTTTTGATTGCACTCCCTATGGGACCTATTTTTTCATTGAGACCTTGAGCTTCACGCCAAGACTTGAAGAAGAGGAAGAATAGAATCGAACATGACTAAGTTCTAGGTAATACATAAATATTGCTGTAGCTCGCTCAATGCTAGTCCTGTATTTATATTTAACACGTGGGATTTACGGAACAATCTTATTGACGCGTTCAGTCGCCTTATTTACGACTCAACCTCGATAGAGTTGCTATATACATACAATACAAGGCGGCCTCCCAAAACATCATTTCAAAGCATCATTCCTACGATCTCTTCTTCAATATTACATCAAGTTTATTCGGCATGGCGAAAGCACTCCCTGAGGCCCGGATGCTCCTAAACAAACACCCTCCACCATGTCAGCCAAATCCCTAGAACATCCCGACACCACTTACATCCAGGGACAACGAGCCAGATTGCATTCATCAGCACAAAGTACACCCAAAAATAATACCGCTCCGGTCGGCAATAGCTTCTCCCCCTGTAGTATTCATCATATAAACTAGTCGAGTAATACAAGACATTGCTGTGCAGTTGCCCTGTCGATACCAGTGCTTGTAAGGAGTAGCGATAGGGAGATTCTTTCACAATCAGGGCCGCTGTGAGGAAAGATAAAGGCCCCCAGATAATCTATCCTGGTCAGTCCGGCGTCGGGAATGGTAAACAGCATCCATACCACTGTCAATGTCTCTGCACACAACACAAATGGATCCGCAAACATATACCGGGAATCCGAGAGCGCATATTCTTTCCAGAGTTGGCCGAAGACGTCGGGCCTGCTTGCCATGCGCGGACTGTTGATGACAAAGTAGCCCTCGAAGAATATGTGTATGGACCCAGCTGTCACCCGTTAACACCGTGTTGCCCTTCTGCACCAAAGCCCTCACTTAACACAAACCACAGGACCGAGGCCTGATCAGATCCTTTCAAATACGGATTGAATCTTCTCAGCACCACCCAAGCCATCCCAAGAACTAGAGTACATGTTGTAGCAAAGGCGAGCACTAGGGGCAGCACATCCCAGTCGTTGGGGACATATTTGGTGCCCGCGAGGATGATATCTGGGGGATAGAATGGATGTTCACCAGCCATGGGGAATAATCGACGTGACGGGATTGACAGTTCGAACATGTCCAGACCGAGGCAGGGCCGGCACTACTTACTGATGGGGGGGATGAAAGGTCCTCCCTCCGCCAACATCCTCCCATACCGCCGGCACCACCTGACATGGGATTAAAACGGCACGAGAGCATCATGTGACCCGGAGGTAAATTGGCTCACCGCCGTGTCGAATGCGAACGACGCTTACGGTGTCGCTGCTCGTGTTGGCCTTTACTGATTTACGCTTAAGCAACCCTGTTTGTGGACGGTCCTTGACCCGCTCTCCCTGATCTCATGGTCTCCCGTTCGCTCGTCCGTCCGTCCTCCCTCTGCTAGGTAATCAGAATCATCGCACCCTTGGCAGCACGTCCTGGGCCCACCCAATCTGGCAGTATGGGCTGGGCCTTCTCTGGACGGCCAATGAGGAGCGGGCGCGGCAATGCTGCTTTATCCGTCGCTTTTCACTTCGTAATTCCTCCTGGGTGGCTCCAACGCAACGCTCCCACTCCCACGCTCCCACGCTCCCCCACTCCACCGCTCCACCTCACCTCTCTTTCGTCATCTTACTCTCTCTCTCTCTCTCTCTCTCCAACCCTGCTCACCACCTCTTGCCCAGCGCTTCCGACAGAAGCAGAGCCCGCAGCCACCCGTCCCGGGCACAGAAGAGCGTCCATCATCGAGCGCTGCCCTCCTGCCTCCATCACGCCCCGAGCTTCGTGGGTTGACCTGTCCCACCGTCTCGTCCGACACAGCGGGCACCCCCCCCCATCACCATCGGCACCACCACCCCCATCCCCATCGCCATCACCATCACCATCACCATCTGTGTCGTGACGATTCTTGCCAGGCCGGGGGACGGGTTCGCGCCTGCAACGGCCATGGCCGAAAGAAGGAGAATAAGCGACATCCGGCCGGTGGCAGGTGTCGCTGGACCGGCACCGCTCTGAGGCGTCCCGGTCGTTGTCGCCGTGACGAAGGAGAGCGATCCGGACCACTTCCATAGTAATGCTCACACGTATCGTATCGCGGGCAGCTCCTCGTGCGGAGGGAGGGCAGCATCATTCTTCTTGCAGTGTTAGGCGCTGCAACCCAGCCGTGGGCGGCCAAGCCCGCAACTACCTTACGCCGACGCTGCCTCCGTCCAACCCGCTGGCTGCTGAGCCATAGGCAGGTAGTGTAGGTCGCTGGAGCTAAAGCAGCCAGGCCTCTTCTCTTAGCGTTTCTTCCTCACTCAAACCCAATCCTCATCCCCTCCTCTTTCACAACACCAGATTCATGCACCCAGCCTTGAGGTCCAGCAAGAGATCCCCCCCCCTTCATCGCTGCCATCCACCTCTCGAGTCCTCCGCGCCATCCTTCTCGCGTCGCCGAGCAGACCCAGCGCATCACGACAGCGATCCCCTCTTGTCTATTCCACATCACCTCCGACCTTCGCCTCCACCGGGCTTGCAGAGTCTTCGTCCACGACATTGACACGACCGCGTTCCTTCTCCGATCAATTCAACCTCATCGCATTGCCTTCCTCGACCGATCTCCCCACTCGAGGTCGTGCACTGACGCTCCTGACGGGCAATCACCGTCGCCCTTTGTCGATCGAGTCACCACCACCACCACCACCACTGCTGTTGTTGTTGGAGATTGAAGTCTCGAAGCTCGACTCCCTTGATCCGACAACTGATGACGGGCAGTATCGAAAACCTCGGTCTTCGCTGTCCTGCGACAATACAATCCTCGTTCGAGTCGGCGACCTCCTCCGAAATGCGACTCCGGCCTAGGCATCTGTGAAACTCACCTTACACGCTCACTCCAACAGCCATCTCGAGGCTCATGCTAGAGTATGACAGAACGGCTCCTCTCAATCACAACGCAGATTGCGCCGCCCATCCAGACTTCGTTCACTCCGTCGGCGTCAATCTCGGCCCATGATGCGCTTCCCACCGAATCCCTAGAGGAAGAGCCTTACACCATCAAGTGCATCTGCAATTTCAACGACGACGACGGAAATACGATCTACTGCGAAAAGTGTGACACGTGGCAACACATCGAATGCTTCTATCCTGGCCGCGTCGAGGATGCGTCGAGAGAGGATTTCGATCACTCCTGCGCTGACTGCAAACCGCGACAGCTCGACCGGAAGCATGCGACTGATCATCAGCGAAATCAACGACAGAACAAGGTGACCAGCGATGGTGGCGACAAGAAATCGAAGCGAGTACCCTCGAAAAGTCACAAGAAAAAATCGAAGCCTACTGATCTTCAAGTGAACGGTTACCACGATCACGATGCCCCTAATAAGAATGGCAGTCCGCAAGAAACCCATTCCCACCATAAGAAGACCAAAGGTCATCGGTCGAATCAGTCCGTCAGTTCGCAGATCAAGCGCAGTCCACCTTATAATGCCCGCCACACCCATCCCCCGAGCCCTGCCCACACACCGCCAGATCTACCCCAGAACTTCCGCGTCCACTCATACTCGGACGACTTCCTCTCCCTCTACGACGACGGTCAGGGCGCTGAACCTACGCACAACAACACTTTCGCCGGCCTATCCGTGACGAATTCCATGTCCCTATGGCTTCACGACCCCGAGAAGTTACGGCAAGATGCTGGCGTCCAGCAGAAAGACGAGGTCTTCCAGTACCTCAAAGTCGACAGCAACTCGCTGATATGGCCGGACCTACGTGTCGAACGGAAACAAAAAACCATTGACGATACTACCCTCCAATGGCGCTATCTAATTACGCAGACCCCTATAGCACAGCCGGGTTGGATTGGAGAACTCAACGGCCTCGTGGGCTTCCAAAAGGACTATTGTTCCGACACCGAAAATCGTTGGCACGAATCGGCTCACCCTAGACCGATGATTTTCTTCCATCCTCGACTCCCTCTATTCATCGACACCCGGCGAGAAGGTTCGATGTGTCGCTACGTCCGACGAAGCTGTCGAGCAAACTCCAACTTGGAAACGTTCATTTCGAACGGATCCGATTACCATTTCTGGCTGATCAGCGAACAGCCACTTGCTGCGAATGAACAAATCACGATTTCGTGGGACTTTCGGTTCCCATCCAACGTCAAATCGAGGTTCTTGCGTCTATTGAATCTAGTCGACTATGATGTGGCGCGGTGCGATGATTCCGAGATTACGGAGGAGGAGTACGAACAACTTACCAATATGATTCATCTGGTGCTATCCGACTATGGCGGCTGTGCGTGTGATCGCGGAAATGATTGTGCGTTTGCACGTTTCCATCGAAACTATCACGCACGATCGCATGTTCACTCGAACGGTGTCAGGCCCAAGAAAGGTCGAAAACCTAAACAGCATATTTCTCCCACGAGTACGGGACATGCAACGAACAGTAGAGCGCCGAGCGAAGCTCAGCAAGAACCAGGCGAGGAGGAGGATAGTCGCTCGGTCTCCGGCTCTGTGCGAAGCAAACCTCAGAGTCGGGACCTGACGCCTCTTCACGGTGTTGGCGACACCAATGGCATACTAACGGAGCCATCGGATCGCGAGAAAAGAAAGTTAGCAATGCTGGAAGATAGCTTTCGAAAGATGGAACAGAACCAACAACCACCGCGGAAAAAGAAGAGAGCATCGGATGGCTCCAATGTGAACTCTCCAATCACCTCGACCACACACACCAGACCAAGGCAGAGGTCAGTAGCACCTAAAACGTCGATATCTCATCCGTCTGCATCAACCACAAATCCTTCTCGAGCACGGCAATATGTTGATGCAAGCACCTCGCGGCGGCAGTCCGACTCGCCCTGCAGCGGCATATCACCTACCGCCAACTTGCCATCCCCACACAACAACCCAGCATCGAGCAGAGAGTCGGGACAGGCGGGCTCGTGGCAGGTCTCAATGGCTGATAAAAAGAACTATACCGAATCTTCCACCCAAACCGAGGTCATTGAAAATGCCTGGTTCAATCGATCTACCTCTTCCCGGCCGCCACAAAGGCCCATAGTCTCACTTTCGAAACGCCTTCTCAAAAACCGGCATGCACATCAGAAGCAAGAAGAAATTGTCCAGGCGGCTCAACCTCACCCAGTAGCGGCTACGAATGGGCACTTCAACTCTGTTATAAACCCGTCACCCGAGGTTGCTATGGACATAGAACATCCAATCATGGAAGAGGCGTCTAAGGTCGAATCGGTCGAGTACACTCAATCACGCACACGTAGCGACGTATCTCTCGCGCCATCCCTCGAGATCCCACCTGGCTCTACTGATGTCAACATGACCGATGCGCCATCTATCAGCGGGAACACGATAAGACCTCCCCCACCGTGGGCAAATGGCCATAAGTCACCGGAACTACGAGTGCAATTACCCCTCGCGCCTACCTTCCCCACTCCAAATATGCCTGATCCTCTCTCAGCTGTGATTACCCCTTCCTCAGCATTTGGATCCATAGCACAATCGCCATCCGGCACGGCTCAACCCACGTTCTCGCCTACGGCTTTAAATGGAACCACCGCAAGCCCTCTCAAGGAGAAGAAGAAGACTAAGATGAGCTTGTCAGATTACAAAGCGAGGAAGAGGCCTGACGCATCCAGCACGAACAGAACTTCGTCGGGAAGTAGTCCTATTAGAGCTCAGCCTGTTGTAAATTCTTCTCTATCGACGTCTGACGAATCTAAGGTCCCAACAACAGTCTTAGAAGGATCTGCAATCGTTGGTACTCCCGATGGCCAAAACCACGAACCCACTAGCTATAGATAGTGGCCCAGACCCCTCCAAGGTTACAATACCTTCTAAACAAACCAATGGCACGTTGTAAAATACCAATTTTAGACTTCGCTCTACGCGCTTTTATGTTTTTCGTTGACTTCATGTTTGAGCGTTTGGGCCGGTTGGCACTATGGGATCAAAAGGGGTTGGGATAGGCGCATGGGAGGCCAATTATGGTCACTTTGATCACTTGCTGCAAACTTGCCTTATGGCAAACACTTGTATCGTAGCACAATAAAGAAGCCACAACGGCATTCCAAAGCTAACAACTATACTGGATACCCGCACTTGAATTTGTGAAACTACAACTATATGATATTATATTTCTCTGCCGATGGAGACCCAAAATGGGTATCCCAGAGGGAGTATAGTACATGACATCAATCTATACACTCAAATTATCAGACTTGAAGACCCAAAGTGCCAATCTATGCCTAATAAACAATCCAAAGAGGCCGCACAGAAGCTGCATCATCAAAATCTCTACCGCAAGCCTGTCTTCCTTCTTAGGACCGAACCACACCAGCCACAGATTCAAAACCGTTAAATTACTACTTTCTACAATCTGCTTCTCCTTATTCATCGTCACTCGCACCAAGTGTAGACGATGCAGCCATTTTAATCCCATCGCAACAATAGGTTTAGGTGGGTGTTGCCATTCTGTGACCGAAACTTCCAGAAGTCCAGTGCGAGCATTGAAGCGTGGAAGACGATGACGTGGACATGGGATTATGTGGAATAGTTGTGGCACACTGTAGAGGAAGTTGAAGCATTGCGGGATAAGAAGTAGGAGGAGGGTTTTGGAGAAGTGGCCAAGGATCCCTACGACTGCGAAGACCATACCGGCGAAATAGCAATAGGTATCTCCCACGAAAACACGTGCGGGATACCAGTTGTGCCACCAGAGTGCCAGAGAGACACCAATGAAGGGCAGGAGCATGTACAAAGAGAAAAGATGCGAATCGGTTGCTGGATGTGGGTATGGGACGAATAAGTATAGACAATCGTTGAGGACGAGGAGGAAGGCTATGACAAGGGACTGGGAAACTTCGATGCCGTTTATACCGGCAAGTATGTTAATGCTGTTGGGGCAGAATATAGAAACGCCAGCCATGTAGATATAATACAGAAATCCAAGGTCGAACAGCTCTCCAAGGTATGGTTGAAGTGGAATGGGAACCACGATTTGGGTTACGCCAAAGTCGACGAAGTAGACAATTAGGATAGGTATGCTGGCAATAGCTGGAATGAAGAACTTGTGACGCCAGCGGATGTCAAATATATCGTCGCCAATGCCGAGTATAACTACAGACTGGAGGGAGAGAATGGCGGAAAGGTAAGATGCAAGCTAGAGACGTCAGAGAGCCATCTTGGACCTGTAACTTGCGAACATACCTTGCTGTGAGGAAAGCGATGTAGGAATCTCCCTGTCTGCACAGCCTCTATCTCTTGGACAACATCTCTATTCCCTCCTCCAGACGTAGCAGATACTATATCTTTATAAAACGGAAATGGAATAAACACAATTATGATCAGTAAATACACCACAGCGCAAATGGCACCCATGGTCTCTGGAATCTCATTCTTATGGATTTTATTCAGATCTTTCCCCTTCCTCCCAGCTCTCAAGAAAGTGGGACCAAGCCATCTTATCATGGAATAGGAGGCTGCGAATGCAATGCCGCTGAATGCGATGGAGGCAATGAGAGGTTCGCCATCCCCTTGAAACGTATTCGAAATGACGGCGCAGCATGCGAGGGAGAGAGACAGCAGACTCAGGGTCTCTGTGGAGGAAAGAGTGGAAATGATCATGGCCGCAATATCATTGTTATTGATGTGTGAGAGAGAAGAAGGCGGCGGTGAGGTGAGGGAGGATGGAATGGGATGCAATGCGACGAGGCTGTGAGAAGCCACGGATTCAAAGTTCAATATACGTAAAGAGGTCTAGCGGCCTTGCTGCTTTGATGAGAAGGAATACGAGTACGTCCGAGTACCTCGAATCGCAAGACGGAAAACGAAATAAATTAAAATGAATGAAATGCAAAGTTATATTGAGTCAGAATGTGATATTATTGCCCCTACTTGTCATTTACATATATACGTATAAATATATGACATCGTTGAGGCCATTAGCTTCAGGGATGAATTTATCTAGCAAACATAGCCTCGTCATCTAGTTCTTCAGCCTTGTGCACGGACTATCGAATCTGCATTAATAACGACCTCTAAATAAGATACGATATGCATTTATACGTATAATCCTTCTGTGATACTGTAACATGGCCTCTGTCATGGATGACGCCGACCAAGAAGCCTTCATGTTGCTTCAGAATGGCCACCGAGATATGATCGAAGCAGCCGCCTTCAATGCATATGGCGACCGCTTCGCATCCAGCTCTGCAGATGGAAAGATCAAGGTATACAATCGCCATAAAGATGGCACCTGGAACCTCTGTGATACATGGGGCGCGCACAATGCCGAAATCCTTCAGGTATATCTCGACACCAAACTTCATAACTAACAACAGCTTACACGATTAGCTACAATGGCTTCCTCCCATAATACATCCCAACCTCATAGCATCCATAGCCACAGATGGCAGGTTCAAACTCTGGGTTGAAGACCCGACAATTGCACCTGGGAAAGGCCGAAGATTCAATTCCCATAACAATAAACCAGTCTACGAGGACCGTAGTTCCAGCCGTACCCCATATCTCTCTTTCGCTATAAAACACATCCCCGAAACCCGACATACATACCTTGTCCTCCTAAACCGTAGTGGGCAACTCGCTCTGTGGGAGAATGAAGATTCGGAGAATATGGAGGCTTGGAATCCCATCGATTCGGTTAATGTATGTGAGAGGCCTCCACGAGGCGAGGAGACCTCTTTTAGAGTAGTTTTTGATCCGGGTCTAGAGCCTTGCTTTAAAGCTGTTTATCAAGGCGTTCCCCGGGATTCGTTGGGAATTATAGTAGCGAGCATGAATAGAGTGACTATCTGGAGGACAAAAGAGATATCACATTCTGTGAGTTTGGGGGCATCGACAACCAAGGAAATGTACTTGGCAGCGGAATTGAGGGGTCATCGAGGGTTAGTAAGAGATGTAGCTTGGGCGCCTGGTAGCGTTCGTGGGTTTGATATCGTGGCCACTGCGTGCAAGGATGGATTCGTGCGAGTATTTCAGATTACTACACCATCGAGAGTTGATCGTGAGTCACGAGGTCGAGATTCTCCAAGGGCCCCTGAGCAGAATACGACTCCTACAAACCGGCTAGCTGAAAGTATGAACAGGAATACGCCATCAGGAATTGGAGCTGGCTTGGCCGGAGTCAGATCTGGCATGGCTGGTCGCCAACAGGACTCGAGAGGAAAGGATGGAACAGTGGCTCATGCTGTGAAAGAGGTATCCAAGTTAGATGCTAATCGAATGCCGGTTTGGAGAGTGGAATTCGATGAGGATGGACAGTTATTGGGTTCTACGGGGGATGATGGAAAGCTGATAATGTGGAGGAGAGAGCCCAGTGGGGCATGGAGCAAGAGCTCAGAATTGGCTATGAATAGGAGCGTTTTTTATTAAGCAGGCTCTGCCTTCCACAAATCATCCCAAACATCGAGATTGATTGTCAAGGGCTGAGGTGGCCGAGCCATACGTGCGTACTGGCTAAAACGCTATTGACTAATTCGACCCTCAAAGCCCAAGAACTGGTGGTACATCAGCAGCACCTTTTTGCTCTACATTTTTGCTTCTCAACACTTTGTGTCCACTCCATCCTTGAGCCCTGCTCATTAGAAAAGCAACTTTAGCAGATGCCACGGCCAAAATACACAACCTGGTAATAGCAAAACCATACACATCTCTTATCAGATCCAGCAAATCTGATGGGACAGCATTTCCTACATCACCAGCAGCAATAAATTCACAACATTGATGCTAGGAATTTGTTCTAGGCTCTTTCTTGGTCGAGAATTCTAGAATATGTTCTGTGCAATGGTAAGCCCGAGAGTGCCTTCAAAGCACTGAAGGAAGGCAATGAGTATACTTGCCAATGGATACCTATGCTGTAAAGGAGGGCGGGTACAGCAAAATTAGAAAAGGACGTAACAGGCATAAAGGGATCAACTATTTTTAAACCGAGCCGTGCGAACTTGCAATAGCAAGAGGACAACCTCGACAGATGCAGTTTATCTTGGCATGAATTTGGTAGGAAAATGCAGGGAAATGTCAGCATTAGGAAAAGGTCGTGTCTTGGTATATATGTTTCGGTGCTTGGATCGATTTTCGGTTGCAGAATTAAAATAGGTAGCTGAACACTTGAAACTGAGCAAGTCACGGACGCATGGCCCAGTCTAGTATTAACTTGCCTAGAAACTATATATGATTCTCAATAAACACAATTTTTCCCTTTCACACTTATAAACAATGGAAAGTAGAGTTAAGATGACGTATTCAAGACGCCGAGGACAAGTCTGATCCAGTAGATTATCCTAAGTCGAAGCAACGTGGAACTTGGAACACCCAAACCCCGATCCTGATCTATTCCATAGTCCCTTTTGCAACCCATTGATCACCAGGGCATTAAAGTCATTATCCTATTCAACAACACTCTCGACCAAAGCATCAAACACTTGTTCCCCATTTGGCAATTTCCATTGCCACCGTCTACTTTCCCACCAAGAAGCGTCACTCCCTTTCTTGAATTTATCTTCTAGTACTTTCCTAATCTTCTCATCCCCAACTAGATCCGTGCCCTCTTTTTCCATCCACTGTCTCTCTGCCTCTTCCTTTGCTTTCTTAACAACGACCTCGTCATCCTCACAACGATATAAATCGCACTTAGCACAATCTGTGCATCCTCGTCCACCGTTCGGTCGGAAATGCTCACAAAAGTGGCGATAGCCTTCTCCATTCCCAATATCTTTGCGGCAAACGTAGCACATTTGGTATCCACATACACAAGTAAGTTTATTACAGCCAGATGACTTGACAAATGAAGTATTGCACCGAGGACAAGTGCGTTTTATGGCGAGAGACATGGCTAGTTCAACTTGGGTTCGAAGGGCCAAAAGGGAGGATTCGTGGCAGATGTGGATATCAGTCCACGCTTTTGAACAGGATATGCATGAAGATCGGCCACAATATTGGCTCTGGCAAACAAATTTGAGGCCATGGCGTTTCCGACGGAGGCGAATGACAGATGCCCTAAAATGGGAAACAGCATAATCACCGAATGTCTGCCGCGAGGAAACTAGTAAAAATAAAAATGAAAATAAGCAAAACACAGGTAAAAGGAAGGGTATCATTCCGACGCCTAAAATCAAAATCACGAGGGTATAAAGGGTGGTCGGGCCAGTGCGTTTGAGTCGCCAAGACCGTTGAGATTCTGGGAGATACAGCTCATCAACCTCCGCATAGCTGCAGAAGGGACAGCGAATGAGTGGGAGGTGTGTTCTGAGAAGATTTTCCTCGGCCAACCGCTGGTCAAATTTGCAAAGAATTTCTGGGCCACCCTTTTCCTCCAAGAATGCACGATGAACGAGGTATTGAGGAATACGCCCCTGACATTCATCGGATGTAGCCGCAACACATCGTAGCGTGCCGCCATCGAGATCAATACTTCGTTGCCAGCCCTGTCCAAATACCGCTTCATTGACTGCATGTTTCACACATTGAAAGCATACAAAATGCCCCCCACCATTGCAAGCAGTTAGTCCTTCGAATGGAGTCCCTGTAAAACAGCATTCGCATTCATGAAGGGCCTCATTTGCTTCCGCCTCACCGCTATTAAGCTCTAGAGCCAATGCGTGGTCCTTCTCTTCTTGCTCAGATAGAATTCGGAATTGCAATGGTAGTATAAGGGAGTCGAAAAGCTCCCTGTCCAACTCAGGAGATCCTGTAACCTTGAGGGTAGGAGTGACGAAGCCTCTACCACTCGACTGCCAGACTACCAATGGGTGATTCTCTGCTTCTAGTGCTGATATGGGTTTCCTGCGCAAGAATAATGATGATAGTGAGAAGCGCCACGACTTGGAAGATAGGGCGACGAGGGTAGGTCGTGCGAGGATATAGGAATGGTTGAATTCGGCTAAGACGGCGTTGATTGTTGAACGAGGGAGGCCTTTGAATTCATGATATGTAACTGTCTTTACAGCCTTCTTGTATCCTTCACTCTTGAACATCTCTTCTGCAGGGACAAAACCGTGATGCACCGGCTCTTTCACCTCTCCTTGGTCTGCCTTCTGTTTCTCCTCCGAGGCCACCCTATAACGACCTCTGACCCACTGCATTTTATTTTTCAGTAAGTTTTCTGTCACCACAGCTAGTCTGGACTCTTCGTCAAAGCTCGAGAGCATCTCACGAAAGACCTCAACCTGCACATCTGGAAATATGGCGGCTAGCGCCACAAGGCTACTGTTCAGATCCCTGAGGTCCGGGTCGTCGGGATCGATGGGTAAAAGATGTTCTGCTTCTCGAATATATGAAGAATCCGCTCGACCTTGGAGTGCAAGAGCTTCTTGAGAGCTGAAATCTGAAGCCTGTGAGACTGCCGCGTTTTGCGTCGTTGCACGACGGTGACGAGGCGTGTTCTGGCTCGTTGACTTGAGCAGGCCCGAAAGTACCATCATCATGGGGTCGTGGTGATAGTTTTACATACTTTTTCAATGAAAGCATTAACGGGAATACATCAGGATAATGATGGCGCATTCACGCTGGTGAGGTGTGAATGACAGAGCTGTTGTTCAGAGAGGTGTCACGAATGACGATGGTTGTCTCGTGCTCAGGCCTCACTCAATTCGGGTTGCTTTGTAATACGAGGTCTAGAATTTCGACTACAATATAATTTGTCGTTCGAACTACCGACTCTGCACGCATAGCTCTCGAAACATGAGGTGAATCTACATTGATCTTAAAAGGATTCATTAAAACCCATATTATGCTCTTCAAGCTCGGAATTGAATAATGGTAAATGTATTCTTACACTTAGATATGCTGACTAGCCTAAGAAATTCCCAAGACCCACATCGGAAATGCCCCTGGTGTCAGAAGTCGATGTCCAACGTTTGTAGAGGGGAGAATGAACTGGCTGGTTGTGTGTAAGCTCTAGCATTGAGCCAGAAGGAAAGATTGCCCTGTACAATGCTAGGGCATACAGCTCAGCTGTGTAGAGGCACGAAGTAAACTTCGTGATCCTACCGTGGATAGAAATTGGTGTTTCTTGACATGTACAGGATCATTTCTGGTGTAGGACTAATAATTTATAAGGAGTTGATCGTATTAATGAAGCTTTCTTTGAATCTCAACTCAGACATATGTCTCCCAATAAGGACAATTTTACCCTCAATGTCCGAAATAGGCGTGGTCGTATTCCTCTCAGGCTTTCCATCGAGGATGTCGAAAATCTCCCGCACGCCTTGGACGATCTTGACATCACCGTTGGTGAAGGGTAGCCTCGCCTTCAATCTATGAATTTCTATACCTCCCTCACTACTATTAAGGTTCGGAACCAGGTTAGGCAGTTTAGTATCCCAAAGAAGTGATCTGAGCCATGCGTCCACTTTTGGGAGCTGCTCCAGCGTCAGGATTGGCACAGTCACAGTAACAGTGGAGATTGTCTGAAATGAATTAGTGCTTGAATACTGGACTATCCGCAACTGACTCACTGGATCTAAATGGCTATGACCTTTCTCTGCAACATCCAATACTCCCACATCATCATATGCGTGGAGATCAAGGAGAAAACCATCAAGCTGTGGTACTTGACCCTGTTGAGTCACGTAGAGTTTTGCCAGACCGTTGATGGCTTGTACTCGGTCCTTCACTGCCTGTAGATCCGAATCACTAACCAGGTCAGATTTATTGATAACAAGCACATCGGCATGAGAAATCTGAAGGTGTGCTGTGGTCAAAACTGGCCCTTGGTGTCCATCGTGCTGGATGGTTTCTTGGACTGGTTCGTCTAAACTTTTCAAAATATTTTTGGCATCAATCAAGGTGACAATACCGTCCAGATATATTGTACTTCCCAGCCCTTCGTCGACCCAGAATAGGGGGGCGAGGTTACCAGGGTCAGCTAATCCAGTTGTCTCCAGTAGAATATAATCAAATGCTCCTTTTTTCTCCATCAAGGATTCTATAGCAGTGACACCAGAGTCTCTGTTTGGTATTAGTCATATAAAGCTGATACCTGTGGAAGAATGAATACTTGACAGAGCAGCAAATACAGCCATTGCCAACTTCGAGCCATTCTTCAACCTGTTCTCCCCCCTTATTCACAGTCAAAGACTTCTCAATATCCACAGCTAAAGTATGTATACAGTAAGTAGATAAAATACCACTCCAAGAGAAGGGATACCCACAGTCGCCAAATTCTTAAGTCCAGGTCAGCTTCGATGTCAACTAGAATGTAGAAAGATCCCTACCATTCAGTATTACAGCAATTCTCTTTCCATGCTGTTCACTTAGAATGTAATTAAGAAGTGTGGTTTTTCCCGCTCCGAGATATCCTGAAATATTAGATATGCCCCCGTTTTGAAAGACCTTTTGGTATACCTGTGACAATAGTGATTGGGACTTTAACTTCTTTTGTTTCTTCTTGGGCAACATTCCGGCGGAGATCTACTTCCACCAGCTGGGGTGGCCCGTCATCGTCATTGAAATCCATGATCTAATGAGGTGTTTTGGAAAGAATGTGATATCTCAGTATTTCGGCAGGAATAGCACCAACATCGATGAAAAGAGCATAATACCTAAATAACGAATAGATGAATAAATAACTACCTAAATTCGCAGCCTTGCGCCCTTCTGTTGCCCCCTGTAACAATGCGCTAAAGTGGATTGACCGAGGGATTTGGTAGGCTGTCGCGTACATCCCAGAATATCAGAGACAACCACTACTTACCTTCCTTTGCTCTCCTCGGGAAGCCTCGTAATCATCTATCCGTTCGACGTGTTGTATCGATCCACCATGTCTCTACCGCCGAGCTCCCCGAGACTTCCTAGCCCCCCTCCGCCAACAGAAATCCAAATAGGGCCCAAGTCACCCTCTGCAGGCGGCGGAGGAAGCCAAGAATCAGCCTTTGAGCAGAGTGTTATTGATGCCAATTCAAGTCGGAGAATCCACCCGGGCACTCGATCTGCGGACATGGCGGCTGGTCCACCACTCATTCCCCTCGGCGAGGTACCTAGGTCCTCTAGATTCCTTACCAAGTAGCTAACCTTTGAAGCTCGATTCCGCCTTCCAACTTCAAGAACACCTCAAAGCTCTCCATTACCATTATACGAAACCTGAGGGCAGCGACAACACGGGGCCTATCACTCGGGATACTGCTCTTTTGATCGCCACCCAACCTGAGGGTCTGGAACGTACGTTATGGCTCTACGAGCTTTGCCGCTTCCTCATCAACAAATGCAACGATCTGATCATCGGATTCCTCTTTGACGATCCCCCATGTTCCGCGACGACATGTCCAGAAATGCGAGCTAGCGAATGGCAATTCCTCTGTGCGGTCCACGAACCCCCAAAGAGCTGCTGTGCTATTGATTATTGCTGTCATACCCTAGACTGGGCAACTAATATCGTCACGAGTCAAAAGATATTTCCCAGCCGACTAAGTCTGGGAGCCGGGGATGCTGTAGATGATCGAGGGGCTGCAGTTAAACATTTGGTCAATATCTTCAGGCGTTTACACCGCATATTTGCACATGCGTGGTTTCAACACCGTGGGGTATTCTGGCAGGTTGAGGGTCAAACTGGCCTCTACGTTCTTTTCAAGACTGTTTGTGATAACTACGAACTTCTACCGGCGGAGAATTACAAACTGCCACCGGAAGCTGAAGGATTAGAGCCCATAGAGGAAGGCAAACCAGCCGTGCCCTCAATATTAAAATCCAACGCTGGTTTGAACCATACCGCTTCTTTGGAGGAAGAATTCTTAGGTCCGAGTCGAACAAATACGCGGCGCCATATTCGCCAATCCCCATCGGTTGGCTCTGCGGTTACCACCGTGCTAGAGGCGGATGAAGAAGATCCTGGTGTCACTCAGAGGCCGGCGGATCTACAGATAACCGAGGAAGAAGGCGAAGCTGAAGTCCCTGTAATTGTGGAGAATTTTGATACAGAAGGGCCTCAAGAGATTGCCGCTGTTGATTCTGAGGCAGGGGTAGCTGCTCATGGAGATTCTCCAATAGCAGCACATGAAGATGTGCATACAGACTCCTCGACCTCATCCTGGGAAAAGGTCACAGCAGAGCCACTGGAAGATAAGCCAGCTACGGCAAACCCTACCGAGGTGGAGAGTACAGAGCCGGTGAGAGACGTGCCAGAGGAGGCAGAGAGCGAAGCAACAACAGAGACAGAAATTAAGCAAGAGCCTGAGGTCGAGGAAGATGCGCATGTGAAAGGGGAAGTTCAGGAGGAGAAGAAGCCAGACGAGTCATAACATTGTTTTATAAGTTTCTACACGTACTTTTAGATACCCTACCATCGAGGACTAGCCCTGTAAAAATACCAAAAATCTTGCCCAAATCAACAATTTATTCCTCTCTCCCTGTCTTTCATGCCATGGATCTCCTTAAACCCAAACTTCTATCTATCCGCCTGTCTCAATCACCGTATATTACTACGTAACTTCCCTCTTCATCATCTCTCTCCCCCTCACTCTCGAGTCAGGATGGTATCTCAGCCCACGCACAACGTGACGTGTTCGTAGCTTCGACGCTCAATATGCAGTATTGAATTTTTCTCCTCTTCTAGACAGACAGACTGAAGACTGACTAGCTCATTCCAATTCATACGCCTGAGAATATGGCATATAACGTACTGGCGCTGGTTGCGTCTCCATCTCTATCCTCCCCACACTCGATGGCCGCTCTTCCGAAGGCAGCTCGGCGTGAAAAAGTGGTGTGGGCGTCCCGCCATAAGAAGCTCTCAGATCGGCAGAATGGCTCGAACTCGTGCGCATAGCCGTGACATTGAGACCCTGCCACGAAACGTGGCCGTCCTGCATCCCAGCGAGAGCTTTCTGTGATGGTCGAGTAGGCTGGTTGTAAGATACGGACTCGTCATACGACGGTTGTGGGCTGGAGCTCCGGATGCTCAACGCGTTAGGGAGGAGAGAGGGGTCATATGGCGGGATTTGGTTGTGAGAATCGGACTTCTCCGATGTCCAAGTGAAGGTGGGACTTGGCAAGGGAGGGCTTTGAGGTGCGGTGGAGAGACGCGGGGAGGTGGTGACGCTCTGAACATCAGTCTCACTGCTGGAATATCTCGAGGATGATGGGACTTGCTGTCCCGTGAAGAGTTTGTTGTTGTGGATAGACGCATCTACAATCTGAGCTTTCACCACCAATCGATCCACCAGCTTGCTATGCGCAGCTCTTAGGGTCTTCTTGACAAAACTCGTCATCATGAGATTGCATTTCATGTCCACATCTTCTCGGAGGTAGAGACCTTGCAGAGGCGCTCCAAGTCCTAATTCAACCGGCTGAACAGGTTCTCCGGGAAGAGACCCCCCGAGCGTCCACTTCCCTTTGATTTCCAGTCCCAAAGGCGCATACACGTGAGTTTGAAGGCCCATAGGGAGATCGTGAAAGCATGCGCTATAACTGATCTTTCCAGACGCCATTCGCTTTGGCAGATACTGGACTCGATCGGTCAACGAGTACCAGAGACAATGGAATTCTTCAGGAGTAGCCGTCGGCGGGGGCTTGATCGGATGTCGCTCAATAACCAACGGGTTCAGATCAATCATTTCGACATGTGAATGTAGCGTTTCCAGCACTGTCTCTCGGGACATGCCCGGCGGAAGAGCGGTCAGCGTGGTGAAGACGGTCCTCTTCGACATGATGTGATTTCTTAGTATGTGACACCCAACTGTGTTTGTTGTATCGGCGGCACGATGGCAATGCTGTACGGTAGAGGAGTGTATGTAGAGTAGTAGTTAAGATAATCGAGTTCCCATAGAGAAAAGAGCCCGTATTGTGGCTACAATGGATGGTCAAGAAGCGACAGAGATAAGAGGAAGGAGATTAAGAAGAACAACAGGAGAAGGAGAACATCCCACTTACGCCTTGACCCAGAAAGGCTATACTTCGGATTTCCGGGGACAGTAATAATGTTGTAAGTATGTCTAAATTACGCTGGGCTGGGCTGGCTGGGCTGGGCCGGGCTGGTTGTCAGACCGCCTTCCTATTCTGCCACCAACCAAACTCATCTCGGAGCCCGTCAAGGACCTTCTGCGAGCTAGGCTGACTAGCGGGGTGAGATGTGGAGGGGCTGAGCAATCTGTTGGACAAAGCAAAGACAAAAATAAGTTAAAATCGAGCGACTTTTCTTTTCTTTTACCCACAGCGGCTGCGCCCAGCAGAAGAAGAACAGGTTCTATTTCCGGATCGCCTCCAATAGCCTATCCCCTCTGGTCCTGATCTATCCCCGTGTCCGGATGTTGGAAGGCGGTACCTAAAGAGTGCATGACTCGTTTGCTTTTGGCCTCTCACTTAGGTGCCTATAGGTATGGGATTTTACCTATTGCTTGTTATACAATCACGTGTAGGGGTTGGGCACAAAGAATCTGCGCATCTCTACAGGAAATATATAGACATGTATATCCAATCTATCTATCTGCCCTGTCCCGACCCCGGTGACCTTAGCTTCATCCATACAATAACAGTACACACATCTCCACTACCCCTTGATGGCTCTTCTCATCTCGTTTGCAAGATACTTTATATCTCTATGTTTCTGTTCACAAGGCAGCCAAAGCTAACGCCCCGGCTGCTCCAGCAACAATCCACTGTGCGTTGGCAGTAACCATTGGCATTGCACCCGTACTGTGCGAGGTTGTTGCCGAATTGCCTGCTGCGCTTGATGAACTGGAGCTTTGCGAGGAGCTGGTGCTCTGCGAGCCCACCGAGCTACCAGTGGTCGATGCCGCAGGCTTTCCGCTCGCCGTGGCGCCAGCAAGCGCGCTGGATAACGCGGCGAGGTCGGAGTTAACAACAGTGGTCGTAGATGAGGTCGTGATCGTAGATGACCCGATCGTGGCAATCACCGTTAGACTGCAATCGCCATGATCCGAGCTCGTGATGTGACAGTCCAGGTCAAATGTTCTAGATTAGGATGTTAGCCTCTCTCTTGTGTGTGCTGCCCGAGGGTCTGTTTGTCATACTCAGCAACATTCACGTCAGCAGATAGAGAATCTGTCGGATCTGCAGAATCAGAGGTCGTGTAATCAAAGTGGATTGTGCTGGGACCGGCGGTGAGGATTAAGCCGGTGGAAGGCAGGCCGCAATCGTCCTGAGTCGCACAACCTAAGGAGTATGTCGTGGCCGTGGCATCCTGCATGCTGCGGTTAGGACGAGAAGCAGCAGAAAGCGATCCTCATGACGTTGAAGAGTAGGACAGAGAGAACTCCGGGGAAGACTTACGGATTTGATAATAGAGGCTGTCAGGTCTTGATCATCAAGTCCTAATATGTCGGAGCTATCATCGGTGGTTTGAGCAGAAGTAACAGCACTCCAAAGAGCGAGGGCGGCAATGGTAGATATATACATTCTGGAGTGATGATCGAAAGCGAGTGTTCAAATGAGATCCAGTGAGTGCGAGGATGAGTATGAAAAGTCCAATAACGAATGAAGGTGGTGGAAGTGGAGGTGGAGGCGGCAGCGGGTTAATAAGTGTGTTGAAAATCCCCTAGAGATGCCCTAAATAAAATGAAATGTAAAATGTTGGGCAAGGGTCTACCGCATGTCCCGTTGGTTGGGTTGGGGGACAGGGGGATATGTAAGCTTAAAAATAAAACCACCAGAGCCAACCACTTGGAAAGGGGTTCCATTTTACGCACCTACCTACCCACCGACCTATTGCTCTTCGCCTTGGGACTTCTTTTCCTTTCCTCTCGTCGCCCAACCCCCGCTCTTCTCTTCCTCACCTTGAAGCTTCTCCTACATACCAGGGGTCGAATTTGGTAACTCGACCGTACCTGCGCTGTGTTTCACAGGACTCTGGACCTATATCTTAGCAGTTTCATCTAGCGCATTGATTCTATATCCCCTTCCGTCTGCTGCTTCCGTCTTGGCATATCAGAGCCGTAATTAGTACTTAGCCAAGATATTTAGTCGTCTTGTGATTTACTTTTACCGAGTGGAAGACCAGAACAGGTTGGTTGGAATGTTGGGGGCTACGATGTGATTCCGCGCCCAGCGTGTTGCATTCTCAAGATTCCCTTCAAGTCGGAAATAAAGAGAAGTAAACATGATCTTGAACACGAGGGCGTCACATTAGAAGAAGGTAACTAGAGCGATTAAATGTATGAAATTAAACCCCGTTTTATCTTAACCACAGCTTACAACAACTACTCTCCAAGCTAGACTGGACGATAAAGGCCCCAAGGACGCTATGTACAATGAATCAAAAGATATCCCATCTCTATGGTTCTCTCTGTGGGAAAATGTGTTGCTATAGCTAGAAGTATCTCTTCGATCTCTCCACCAGGGCACATCCTAGATATCTATACCTATTTCACATTCTGGCGCTCACAAGACCATTGCAATAATAGCACCAAGGGCACCAAGGGCACCCAAACCAGCAGTGTTGGCAGAAGCAGCACCAGTGAATGGCTGAATTGTGGCCGTGGGCTGGCCATGAGACTCGGTGGAACTCGAGATGACAGTGAATGGTTTAGTGTATGGGGAGCTGGATTCAGGACCAATGCTCTTTCTTCCTGGTACCGGGGTTTCGGATCCAGGGGGGCTAATTTTTGTATTAGCCAACAAGTATTTCAGATGGGGCTCATGAAGAAACGCACCAGCTGGTAAAGAGAATGGTGTAAGCCGAAGGAGATGTAACAGGCTGTGGGGAAGGTGTCAGATGTCTCGGATTCAAATTTGACAATCGAATTTACCTTGACGCGAGTGCATGGGCAGTCTATAGGGGTACCGTTAGCGATGGGAGCTCTCATATCAAAAGAGAGCAAGAGCCTACCAGTAATAGTGACAGTCTCTCCCTTAGTAGCAGTGTAGGTTACATTTCCCTGTGAGATGGTAGTGGCATCTGGGCAGTAGGTCGTATAGCTATCGACGATCTCGGTGGTGTATATGGTGACAGTCGAATTCGAAGTCGAGTTTAACTGGGCCCAAGCACTTGCAGCCAGGGCCAATAGTGCAACAACGTATTTCATTTTGACGATGGGTACTTAACAGACAGTAACGAATGTGGGTAGTCGGTTCAATGACTGAGCAGAAAAGAAGAAGCGAATGTGGTGGGAAGTGGAGGTGATGGGCGGTATGTCCGAGAGAGTTGTATACGAGAAGAGAGAGAAGAAGAGAAGGACCGGGGGTGCAGATGGGGGGCTTTAAAGGAACTCATCCCTTCTTTCCTTTTCCCCAGTCCCGCTCTCCAGAAGAGTAATCTCGGCTTCGTCTCCCTCCATAAGTCAATCCTTAGCTGCCAATGCCGCAAAGTAAAACCAAAACAAAGCAAGCTCTACTACATTAGGCCCAGGACGCGTCTGGGTAGGTAGTTCTTGCCGTTGATGGGTCCGGCGCAGAGCCAACCAGAACCGGCGATGTCAGAGATCTGCAGATGTGTTCCTGGATTGTTTATGCTTGTTTTTGGCTTCGTCTTCGTGAAGAATGTACGAACAACCCAAGCGGCCCCCCAGAGGAGATTGCGTTTCCCTTTGGAGTTTAACCATTTGGGGCATCTATAACTAAGTAGGTATGCAGGCATCTGAAGAGGTAGCGATAATATGAAGAAGGGGAAGTTGATCATCCTGGCAAACTAAGACTGCCAGTGTATCTTCGCGGAAGATCCGGGATCTTACCTGCAGGCCACTGGGCCGTAAAGTATGTCAGCAAATATGTTTTGAAATTTCTCATCTTAAATAACGCAGGGCTTTGCAAGAAGAATTGGGACTATGTCAGGTCATCAGTTTGAGAGGAAGCTGGCCCAGCCCATTCCCGTAATATGCCAGCTTTCAGCCACACGACAACGAAAAGAATCCGACCCACACCTATGATTGATGCTTTTGATAATTTTTCTGCTCTGCTGTCTGGTCTGCGTCTTGAGAGCAAATTCTAAGTACATGTACAATGATAGCTGATGACCGCAAACAAGAAGCCCTCGTTCACGTGATTAACAGATTCTCTCCCAAACCTTTTGCACCTTGTCCCTCCTCGAGCACAAGAGCATGGGACGGGTGTCTACCTCCCAAATAGCTATAACTCAAGAAATTGTGCAAACCCAACGGGCCCTCGCATTTCAGGGACCGCCTGGGAACGCGGAAAATACATGGTCCACAAACCAATAGTTGGGGTGAAACCGCTCTATGCTGCCCTTATATCCAGGGTCTCGAGCTCAATATCAATCAAGATTTCTACATCATGGTAGAAGGGGCACGAGCGGCCAGTTCCCTGCAACGGCTAAGAAAGCAATCATCATTCTTTTGAAAGACTACACACCAAATAATATCCGTCGACTTCTGTACTGGGTACGCACACATGGTCCGCCCGCGGTAGGTCAGAAACTTTATTCATTTCGAGGGGTATAACGGGCGTTCATTCCTGGGGGTGGGAAGATCATCGATTACTCCGACTCATGCTTCGTTCGGGGCTCGTAGGGCTGGTGGTGTTGTTATATCGTGGCTGTCCTGCGCTGGGCGAGATGGAATCGAAATCATAGTTCTTGAGCGTTTGTTCATATTTGGCACTCTTCATGAACTTAGGCACCGAGTCCTGGAGGAGATCGTGAATAGAGGATCAGGGGATGGGGGGAGATGCAGAACTTACACTAGCCATCAGCTTAAATACAGAGATTTGGGCTTCTTCGAAGAGTTTGGTGACCTCCCTCAAACTCTCGACCATCGCCAGATCCTGACCCACAGCTTTGGTCATCCGCGTGGCAAGCTGGTTCCGGAGCATGTGATCGATATTGAGCTCACACGGGGACCCAGGAGCCAGGAAAGCGTTATAGATCCCGTACGCAGATGCCATCGTCTCCTTGACGGAATCGAGGCCTCCCGGCACCGGACTCTTCCCGCTTCCCGCCGCTCTCCCCGCCGAGGAGCCTCCAATGGCTGATCGACATGACTTCAGGAACTCGTCGACATCGAGGTAGAAGGATAGATTCTCCTCGCAATGCGTGTCTCGCAAGTTCTCGCGGAAGAGCAGGCGGAGAGCCGCATCGTTGAGAATCTTGTCCAGCTTTTGGGTGTTGGAGTCGCGTGAAACGCCGGGTCTCGTGCTGCCTGGACCCGAAGCATCACTCTCAGAAACGCGGTCTCTCGAAACCATGTTGACGACGTCCTTGCCCTTCTGGGTCATCTGGTAGAGTGCATGCTTCGTCGGTTGGAACTTGATCTCTTTATCCTTGTCCGGCCCATACTGTGCAAGGTAGGCCCTGTCTTGTTGCACGCAAGAGATCAGGTCTTGTGAGAGGAACAGGGCCGCAATCTCTGAGGTTTCTCTCCGGTCAACCGTTGTGCAACAGTCCATCAGCCAATCCGTGGCCGCCTTCCCGGTGAAGGTCTGGTAGACGGTGCGTGGAGGGGAGCCGATCTTCCGCTCGCTCGCCATCCTCACCCCCGCAATGCCATCCTTATACTCGCTCAAGGAGTCCGAATCCGCCGTCGTGGTACTGCTCTTGACGTTCGGCCCATTCTGTCCAATGAACCGACGAAAGATGACCTCGATCGTGCTCCGATCCGCCGAGAGCTTGTCCGTCGCCGAATCCCTCTCGAGGATGACCAGCTGCATGGTATTCCTGGCCGAGCCGACCACTTCTGAGACGTGCTTCTGTTGGATGCCGTTCTTCCCACAGAATCGCTCGAGCACATGAATGCCCTTGGGCGTCAACTGCCACACGGAACCTTTCAGGGTGAACTCCTTCCCCTGCTTGCCATCCGCCGATTCGATAAACCGGGCATCGAGGAATCGCTGGCACACGGATCTCGCCATCTCCTTGGCCATGGAGAAGGTCGTGGTCGTGGTGGTCGTCACGATCCGGGATGGATCCTTGGGATCCGGCATGCGGTTCGACTGTGAGAACTTCAAGGACCCCAGATTGTTGATAGCCTCCTCCGACAGGAATGAGTGCTCGACCCTGGTCAACCTGACGCGGTGGGGTGCGAGCGGCAAGCTGACTACCAGCGTAGCAAATAGATCTTTGAAGTCCTGCCCTTGATGTTAGCCCACAATGCTCTGTTACCCGTGTGGATGTGTCCCACGGCTTACTCTGGTGAATGGCCGGTCATCGGTCGTCATCCGCAGGAGACGGGACGACGTCTGATGCATCTTGTTATGCTTCTTCGAGGGAACAAAGGCGATGGGGGCCGGTGTATCTTGTGCTGTATTCGAATAGGCCTGGGAAGGGGGATTGGTCTCCAGCAACGACTGACGCTGGGCGGCTGCTGGCGGAGATGATGCCTTGCCCGGCTTCGTCTGAGATTGAGAGGGGGTGGGGGTAGGAGAAGTATTGCTGGTGTCGGGTGGTCGATCCGACCTCTCTTGCGGGTCCGATCCTATGCTCCTCGGAATGGGCGCTTGCGCCGACGGAGACAGATCACCGCCTGGTTCTTGTGTAGGTAGGGGAGGCTCGGAAATTGTCGTGCTTAAACTCGTCGTCGTCTTGTCACGAGCCACGGCGGCGAGGGTGACGAAGGCCGATCGATCTGCTGTCGCGGCTGGAGAAGCTGACGTCTGGTGCGGCTGCAAACTGGCTGGGCGGCTAGGAGGATGTGCGGGAGGGGACGTCGAGAGGATATCGGGATCTCTAGCTGTAGAGTGCGGAGCGTGCGAAGTAGTCGTCGTACTGGCAGCCCTAACGGCGGACGAGGGGATGCGTACTGCTTCGGAAGAATCGGTCGCAAACGACAGTTGCGAAGGGGATTCTGGTTCTCTCTGGGAGGTTGAGGATGTGCGGTGGGCGGGAACCAGGGCACTCTTAGACGATGATGAATCCTGCAAGGAAGTTGAGAGAGCATTCGCCTGGGCGACGGCGGCCATTAAGACACGGTCGGGAGAGCTGGCTTTGTTGCAAAAATCAAACGAGGCAGGCACGCTGGCTGGGTTCAGGGTTGGAGAGCGTGAGAGGAGGAGGGACGGGTATGGATGGGATGGGATGGTCCTGTCGTGAGGTGAGTCGGGTAGGTGGGAGGGTAGAGGGTAGGGGAGGGGAGGAGGGGAGGGATGAGTGGAGTGGGGAACGGGAAGCGGGAGTGGGAGTGGGAATAGAATGCGTTGGGTTTGGCTTTTACGAGGCCGCCGCGACGGAGAAATAATCATGAGTGAGACGCGGCAGACGAGCACCAGGAATCACCACCACCACTACCACCACCACCACCACCACCAACCTCATCAGGCCATGCGGGAGCGTTCGTTTCCGGCGTCTGTTACAAGAAAGGGCTCTTCCTCTGCCGGGTCCAGTCTATCGCTCGTTTGTTCGCTCGTCCGTTCCTTCGCTCTTTCTTTCTTTCTTTCTTTTTTTTCTTTCTTTCTTTCTTTCTTCACGCCTTCTTCGTGCTGCCGGCGGCTTGCGTGCTGCCCCTGCCCTTCCAGATCATGCGCATCGGAAAAGCAGCGGGGTGTGTGACCAATGCTCGGTGAGAAACGAGGAATTTGCATGGGATGCAGGGATGGTGGGTGCAGGGATGCAGGGGGGTGCGGGGCCAATGGGGGGCGGTGGCCTGCACCGGCCGGCCGCCCGTGCGGCAGCAGCACATGGCTGGACGGGATGGAGGCACTGGGTCGGGGACTAGCACGGGGACGAGGCATTATTCCCTGGCTATTCCCCATTCTTGATGCTCAGCGATCCGCGATCTCCGCGATCTCCTCGTGCGTGCCCCCAACCAACACGCCGTGTGGTGAGGAGAGGAGAGGAGAGGAGAGGAGAGGAGAGGAGAGGAGAGGAGAGGAGGGACCGCCCTTCTTGGGGGGAGTACCTGCATCCAGGGTCGTGTCTGTGTTGGTTGGGCGAGGTGCGATGCGCGCGAGGTGCTGGGAGTTCTTCCTGGGACGCTGGGTCTTCCGATCACTATCCCCCATCCCTATCCCCCCCTATCCCGATCCATCCGGCATCCCCAGGTGAGACCGACGTACGAGACCGGGCGTGCTGCGCACCACCTACGGCAGACCCTTTCTGCTCCGCCGGACGCGCTTCTCTCCTGGCTTCTAGAAGACACGCCGCGCAGGGACCAGCCGCGTTGTTCCTCACACCCCTCCTGCCTCATGGCAGCACGGTAGTCTCCCCTATCCGCACCCCCCTCCCCCCCCCCTTTCCCCCCGACGCCAAAACACCCGCGCCCAAAGAGGGAAGGGTCCTGAGGAGCGGAGGGAGCGCACGGCGTAAAAGCAGCAAGTGCGCCGCGCTCCCGAGTCGACGAGAAAGCAACCCTGGAGCAACAACGTGGCCAACACGTTTTTCGGGCAAGAAATCGCCACTCTGCTCGGCCCATCGCCCATCGCCCATCGCCCATGCATGCCATGCCCATGCCATGCCATGCCCATGCCCATGCCCATGCCCACCCAAAAGCTCA
>NCSK02000231.1:0-49144 GCA_002276475.2 Chlorociboria aeruginascens | reverse complement strand
AAGGGAACGTGAGAGAGAAAGAGAAAGAGACAGAGAAAGAGACAGAGAAMGAGASAGAGAGAGAGAGAGAGAGAGAGAGAGAGAGAGAGATAGAGAGAGAGAGAGAATTGAGAGGTTGGATCATAGGCTCAGTATTCTAGGCGCAGGCGGTTATGGGTTCGGGAACGTGGGGTTCATCGGTGGAGGAGGGAGCGGGAACGGCAATGGGCATATAGATTGCAGGCTCCAGAGATTAGAGGAAAGGGAGTATCAGCGCATAATAGGAGGTGGGGGGATTAATGGGAGATATCCTCATTGAGAGATCTATCTGTAGGATCGTTTTATTGTACAGTATAAGGAAGGAATCATTATTTTGAAATTTCTTTTGGCCATTTCCTGTACGCGAAATACATATAATAATTGAGACGAAATTTATACAAAAGTACTTACTTACCCTCAGGCCACCAATAAAATTATTCCTCTTCCTCTTCCTCTTCCTCTTCCTCTTCCTCGTTCTTCTTTCTTCTTTCTTCTTTCCCTACCTTTTTATCTCCCTTCCGCCCCTTGAAATATCGCTCTTTCTGTATATGAGTAAACGTCGCGAAACAGAGTACCAGACGCCTGTCATGCCAATTGGTACCTCCAGCCCAAACCGCAAACCACGACTCCATGAATATGAACTATGAACAGTGCTTGCTGCTCGCCTCTATTTGGGGTATCTCTATGCATATCTATCTATGCATGATTTCCGATTCTAATCTTTTTCCCCTTTTCCATTCCTAACGCCACAAATTAAACCACTTTTAATAATCCATCCTAAAGAGGATTTCATAATAGTAAGAAAGATCCTAATACAAGAGCTATTAATGTAATAGGTGTTAAGGAGCGTCGTGTGATAGCCTCCGACGAAGCAGCCTTTGTCGCGCCCGCACTTCCGGCCGCGCTGCTTCCGGCCGCGCTGTCGGTAGGTGCGACGATTAGACTCGTTAATGAAGAGCCAGAAGCTCCACCGTCGGTGCCAGTCAATGTTCCTTCTGAAGGACTTCCACTGGCCGTGCTGGACCCGCCATCTGTTGTCAGCACACCGGTTCCCGATCCAAAGGGACCAGCAGTACCATTTCCGCTTGTGCCGTTCGTGTAGATCCCACCAGTCGTGAGCCCCCCTAGACCGCCTGTGCCTGATGCCCCAGTGCCCATGACACAGCTTGTAGTTGTGATTGGGTTCGCGCTCATGTTACAGATTGCGGAATTTGTACCGTTGGATGCTGAGCCGCTAGAATCGGTGCCATTCAGGCTTGTGCTACCGGTTCCCGTTTCGAGTGGCCCTGTGCTTGACAGCCCTGATGTTGTAGAGGGTGTACCTCCATAACCTGGAGGGGTATCGTCTGTGCAATCCATACTTGATGTACTTGAGCCTGCTCCAGATGCTGGCGTTGAGCTACCAGTATCGCTTGTCAGTGCGGATGTTGGAGTGTCGTCGGAGGATCCTGACGCTGGTGTAGAGCTACCAGTATCGCTCGTCAAACCTGAAGCCGGCGTTGAGCTACCAGTATCACTTGTCAGTGTAGACGTTGGGGTATCACCGGATGATCCTGACGCTGGTGTAGAGCTACCAGTATCACTCGTCAAACCTGAAGCTGGCGTTGAGCTACCAGTATCACTGGTTATTGCAGACGTCGGAGTATCGCTAGTTGAACCTGAAGCTGGAATTGATCCCCCAGTCGCACTTGTTAGCCCTGAAGCCGGTATTGAACTACCTACGCCTGTGGTGCTATTCAATGCCACAGTTGTCTCCTCACATGGAGTTGAAGTTGGAGTAGATGTTGTCTCCATACATGGCTCAGATGTCGAAGAGGTCGTCGTCGTCTCTTCGCATGGTTCGGTTGTTGTTGTTGGTGTTTCATCACATGGCTCACTCGACGTAGTTGTTGTTTCATCACATGGCATGGAGCCTGTATCCATTGAAGATGCACTTGTCAAATTTCCTGCACAGTCGCATGACGTGACTGTAACTGTAGAGGTAGCATAAATTGTGGTGGCAGAAGGGGGAAGAGTAGCTGATGCAGAAAGAGAAGCAGCATCAGAAGAAGCAGGACTAGAACTAGAAAATGTTTGTGCTATTATCGTAGAGGTGAGAGCACCTAGTGCAAAGAGAAAACTTGAGGAGCGCATCGTGAATGATGGCTCCTGAGATGCTCGAAGTTATTAAGTGTCCAAGACTCTGCGAACAGAGAATATGCTCCAATGATTGTGTCAATCTTTGGCGGACTGTATTGATAAGAATTTCAATAAAGTTTGTAACGAATGGGTTTTGTTTCCGTCGATTAAAAGAATGAAGTTGTTTTGTTATTGTTTGGAGGTGGTATTGGTAGGTATAAAGTGAACATTGAGCATGACTTGGACCAGGGCTATTCCGGACCCTTTCACCTAATATCAAGGCTTGGAAGAGCGTGCAGTAGGCTCCGTTGGTCTGTATACGGAATAATGGCGAATTATTTCTAAATAAAGAGTGGTCGGGCCTTTTGAGACTCAGAATGGGTGAGGCCGCGGCTGATGGAGGTGGGCGAGCAGGCCAGAGAAAATAAAATAGAATAACACGGGAAAGGGAAAGAGGGGAAGTATGTTTTTGTACAGTACCGACCTCGTAGGACCTATGCAGAAAGAGATTCATACACTTGACTTTAAACCCCTTCTTCCAGAATGAGAATGACATCTTCCTTGTGACCAACGAAAGCTATTGGCTTGATCGTTGGCAATATGGGTTGTTGTGTTGGAGATGTTGGAGATTGGAAATGGGGTAACTATTCTCGAGTAACTCATAAGCGAGGCGCCTATGCGCGTATACTAAGGAGGTAAACTCTGCACGTGCCTGCGCTTACAGGAGAGAACGAAACGCGACAGCCGCGACTCGCTTTTCTTCTCGTCTTGACCACGGTCCACGGCCCACGGCCTACGGTCTCTCTCGGCATGTGGAATCATCCAGATGCAGATACACTGTAAGGTGGAATACATATAGTAAGGCCTCCCTGTCATCATGAGTCATTATCAGTATCCTTACCCTCGACACATGTCGTTTGGTCGAGAAGAGCTATATTCACGTCTCCGGCAAGGATCGCCATGCATTCAAAGTAGGTACTGCACCTTGCATATACGGCCTGATTGCAGCAATGTACAGTGCATCCTCGTGAATGGGGTCCTATTGGGCAGGCATGGTTGGGTTGTCATCTCTTCTTGGTCATTACCCTCTGGCAGTGGTTTGGAATTCTGAGCAGTCCGGTTCAATCCTACGGTTATGTTTACGATGCTCGGGAATCTCCAACAAATCCGGGTGTACTCAAGGTTGAGTAGCCGCATGTCATGATTCTAGCCCACGACCACGGCCACAACAAAGGCCGTGACGTGAATCAGACAATGTATAATCGAAAACCGAGAAAATGGACCTAGCAATAAGTCGCTTCAGAGGCTCGAACGAGACCATACCTACATCGGATCAAATCAGGACGCACTGGGGTCATGGACTTACCGGTATCTCAATCGACCAATCTGGATCTTCTGGGGCCGCAGGCCATGGGAAACGTCGGTTGCTTTGAAGTGCTTGGATTATCTATTATCTTGTAAATCTTTGTAAGGTTGACCTTGCACAGGATAGTTCCTGGGTCTAAGTCTCTGACCGGAGAGACGCAATTGGGCAGAGCAGATTATGAAATCTATGGGGTAGAACCTGCGCCATGAGCCCAAGTTGTGATGAGTCAATACTTTAAAGGTCGAGGTGGGCTGGAATTTCATCCAACATCCAAGCATACACCCTCATCGTAGTCTCGTCCACTATACCTCCATCTGGCCCAACACGACTCACAGGTTCGGACAAGATTTTGAGCGCGGGATTGAAACCTTATATCCAAGATGATGGTATCTCCAGGCACCAGCTAACCTAACCATGGATCTGCCTGCTAGTATGCATGAAATCTTCGTACCTCAAATTTTCGGCACTATCACGAGAATCTCCATCCACACTCCTTCGCGCTTGAAGATTTAATGATACATATCAATGCGCGCCATAAGATATGAAAATAACTCGTACTTTTGAAGATCGCTCTCTAAGAGCATATAGCCTTGTTCATGTTTTTATGAACCTTTCTGTCATTTACGTGAACTCTCTGCTTTTTGTAATCAAGCACCATGAGTAAGTAGATCATTATCTAACAATTAATTTGAACTTGGGTATTTCAGTCTGTCTACCGCGAGAATCGAGTTGGTTGATGTTGCGCATTATTAAATTAAATTACGATAAACACTGTTCCATCCTCGTACTATGGGGAGATATGCAGAGTTGTAAAATATGCATCTTCGGTAGCAGTTGGCAGTGCGTGTGTAGCGACAGTTCTTACCAATCCATTGTTGCAAGGGAGTTACTCATTTCTCGTAAATACTTACCTACTGTGTTCATCTGCAGCTGAAGAAAATCAATTAAGTCCTTCCTAAAGACATAAACTCTTAAAACCCAGTTGGTGGGAAAGCATATGCATTTCGCTGTTAATTAGTGGATTATTTTCTGAGTTTGTGCGTTATAAGTGCATGTATATCAATGAACACAGTATGTAAAGTGATAATTTGTATGATTGGTATCGAATAGTATCCAAAGGTTTCTTAATGTCCAAATTGGGTATCTGCAAATAAATCGCCTCCTTTCTCCTCTTTAAATCATATTGTTCTATCGAACTTTCTTATAACCATTTGTCTCAAACTTCGATATCCCATTGCCTATATCTTATCACCCTCCATATACGACTTGATGATGAGAGCTAGAGCCACCACCGGAGTGTCCTCTATCATCGTCGTTGTCATCGTTGTTATCACTATTGTCATCACTAGAATCTCCTCTATCCTCATTGTCAGTATCTTCACTATCCTCATACCCACAATGACCCTCCTCATCATCAAATGGAATATCCTCATCATCTGACACATCATCCCTACTTCCCTCCCGCCGCTCTCTATACATCTCAACTCTCTGTCTCCAAAACAATATCGCCTGCTCATCTAATCCCATCTCTTCCAATAAGCAGAAAACATCGATTCTCTTTTTCTCCTCCCCAGCTTCTTCATAACTTTCATCCCAGCTCCTAACTCTGCGCTCTTCATTCTTCGCATAAAAAGCCGCCAGCCTCATAAGTTGCACGCAAAATTCTACCCACCGTTCAATAAGCACTTTGTCGAGCGAGCCGCCCGCTTGGCGGAACTCGATCGTCTTGGCGAATTTCTGGCCATCCGCGGCATTAGGGCGAACCGCGCATGTGAAATTAACGAGGCGATTTCGATCGCCAAGGGGGTTTCGATTATTCAGTGGGTAGTTCATGAATGCTGCGAGTTGTTTTCGGGACATTGGGGCGCGGATGAACGTGCCGTCTGGTCGCTGGATATGGTGTCCTTGTTCTATGGCCTCCTGAATGTGCTGGATGGTGATGTTGCGCTGTTGTAAAGCTGCGGTCGAGCAGTCTGCAGTATTTATATGGCCTTGGTCCTGCTCGAGCACTAATGCCAGACGATTGCTATTTATATAGAGTTTTGAGGCTGGATGCTCCGGTCTGCGAATTGCAGGGTGTAGACGTGATATCTCTTCCTCGTATATAAGTAATAAAATTGCTAGTTGCTCAAAAACTTCTGTCTCCGTGGGTGCTTGCACGTGGACATGTAGACTACATTGGTTTGTAATAAAAGCTCCATATTTGTCTTCAGCGTTGCCGTGGAGAGCATCCGTGATTTTCGATATCTCTTTTCGATAAGCAGACTCGTCGGTCTTCAGTACGGGGGAAACGATTTCGATGCCGTAGGAGTCCCAATGTTCGGCATCGACCTGGGCTACTTTTTTAGGTAGCCATTTAGGAATATTTTTAGATCCGACCCCGCAAACACTATGGTCGACGGTGACGATCCACTTGTCGTATGACTTTTCTGTTTTGTCGACCGGAAGCATGGTTCCTTCTATCCGTGAGGCAATTTCCGGACATTGTTTATCAAGAATTCTTTTAACGATTTCTTGGGGTTGAGTTTCGTAGGCAAGGATCTTTGGTTCGGCTTTTCGTTTTAAACCCCAGCTGTTATAAACTCGTCGTGGGTATTTACTTGGATTTACCCTGGTTAAATGGCGATCGCTTCTCGCTCTGTAGCTGAGATCTTTCCTGATGGAATATGGGTGGTTAGTAACGCCGTCGGCGAGATTAAGTTCCTCTGAATGGAATCCAAAAACGAATTCCATTTCTATCCCAAATGTTAGGGGAGTGGTGTCCAAGACTGGTTTCTGGAGGTTTGCCATGGTTATATATCTAAAAATGAGATATAATGTCGTATTTTAAATATATAGTCGTATAGCAAGGATGTAACATATGTTTGAGTTGGATAATAATGAGGAGAGACTGAAGGTTTGGAGTAAAATATTGAGATAGGAAAATATAGGGCAAATGGCGTAGGAGAAGACTACTAGTACGTTAGTCTAATAAGCGTAGAAGTATTTCAGCCATAATGGTGTAATTAATAGTTCTATGATGTCAAAAAATTGAAAAATTCATGAAATATATTACATGATGTCAGAATACCAAAATATCAAGATAATGACACATTTCAAAGGACAAAGCCCTATTTATCCGTAATAATTCTCATTGTTTGGAAGTAGCTAAATTAACAGCTTTCAGAAAACATGTTAGATTCTGGAAATTTAACAAAGGGTATGCGTCGACTTCGACAATGATGTAACTCATTCCGGCCTGTGATATTGTACTGTACATGTGCATTGTCGGTAGGTGGTCTATCGTTGTATCTAATGATTGATATAATGTTATTGATAAAAAAAAAACCCCCCTTAAAAAACTTCCTATCTATAAATTCTGGCAAATAATCAGAGAAGGCCAAGGTGGAACTGACCTTGAAAGCCAAAGTGCTTTGATGTCAGGGTGTTTGCACTGTTTGCAGTTCTTGTCACATGATCGGAACCTTAGTACGAGTAGCCGTCGCATCCGCCGAGGAGAAACACTTTAAGCCATAAGAACATCAAAAGAGAGTGCTTAAGATGGTGGCCAATAACAAACTTTCAATTAGAAGCCGACCATAAAATCTTGGCTGCTAGAAAGTCGATACAGATATCCGCGTCGGAAGGTGACACCGCCCACAAGGTTGGTTATCTAGGAATTCCCAGAATCCCAAACGAGGTATAGTTTTCACAAGATCTCAATTTTTTTGCCCAGAAGCTCGCAGAAGTATATACTCTTTCATCCCAGAACTCATATTCCCAATGTCTGCTATGAATACAGGAAATTTCAGTCCTTATCGTGCAGACGGAAAGCTGGTAAGTCCTAGCCAAGGTAGGATGAGCAGAAGAGGTGTTGAGGCTGACTGTTTGGATAGCATGGCTTTGTTTGTGTTGTCACTGGAGCTCAGCAACCGGTAGGACTGGCAATCTGCCGAGAATTAGCTGGTGAGTTTCAATTCTATTGTTCCCAGCACAAGGCTAACTGGAGATAGCTCATGGTGCAGCATGCATCTACACCTGCGACAAAGGATCCACCGAGGGATACGAAACCTTGATTAATGAAATTGCCACAGACTCTTTAAATACCAAGATCATTCCATATCCATTTAACGTTGCAAAAGAGGAGGAAACATTGATGCTTATAGATGATGTGTTGAATTCGTGGGGAAGGTTGGATATATGGGTTTGCTCATCTGGGCTACTTGGCCCTCCTTCTATCGAAAGCACAACACCTGCAGACTTGCAGAAATGCTTTGAAACAAACTCGATGGCTCCATTCTTCGCATTAAAATATGCTCCACCGGCAATGTCAAAGACTACTCCTAAAAAGGCATACCCGAATGCGGCCCCCAAGGACCAGAAATATGGAAGCATAATTGTGGTGAGCTCGGTTGCGAGTGGTTATGGAGGTTGCTGGGGTCCTTGTTATACGATGAGTTCCCATGCGGCGCTAGGCGTTGTGAGGGCTGGTGTTGCTGTTCTCAAAGGTGATATTTCCACGGCATTGGTGGCCATCTTGCTAACATCCGTTCAGGGTCTGGAGTAAGAATCAATTGCATTTCGCCAGGACAAATCGACGTAGGCGTTGATCTCCAAGGGGTATGTGAAGCCTTTCTTGCCTATTTATTGACGTTAATTGCAATTTAGTTTGATATGCATGGCATGACGTCGCAATTCCCTCCAGCTAGTCTGCAATCTAAAGAGGTATGTTTCTCTTCGAGTATGCACAATTGCAGAACTGATACTATCCAGTCTCAGAAACATGGTATTGGACTTGAACGATCGGGATTACCCATCGAAGTAGCTAGAGTTGCTGGCTTTCTTGCTTCCGGCTTCAGTAGCTATGTAAATGGAGCAAATATAGTAGTTGATGGTGGCTCAACAGTCATGAATCCATTGGCAGTTCCCATCTAGTTGCTGTTCAGTTCTAAAGTGGTGGTTGGCTATTTTCTAGTAATAGGATATAACACAGATATCATATAGAAACAGAGTCCAAAATTAATATGCTCAAATATACCTTTTAATACTATCTTCTAACTAGTGCCAACGGAGGGGTTTGGGTGACGCGTAACCCTATCAAGAGATTACAAACTTTACAAACACTACCTATCGACCGAACTTGCCTGCAGTCATCCTTAACTTCAACTCTATAACAATATTGATCGAAATTCCACCCTGCACAAAGTCTCTAACGAGCAAACCGAACCCTCAAAAAAAAAAAACTACCACCAAATAAGCCTAGTATATCATCAAAACTCTTCCTTCACCTTCTTCCTTCTCTCTCACAATGAGCAACCAACATTTGTACACCGATGCAGAGCTATCTGCGATAACCGCAGCTTGTTCCACCCACAATATCCCCCACAAAGAATTCCACACCCTCCAAAGTCGTGCCATAGCTGCGAAATCCACCGCGTATTGCCCATATTCAAACTTCCGTGTCGGTGCAACAATCCTCACCCAGGAAGGTGTCTATATCGATGGCGCAAATGTGGAGAATGCATCATATCCTGTAGGAACGTGTGCGGAGCGTGTAGCGTTTGGGAAGGCTATTACAGAAGGTCATAAGAAGTTTCTGGCTGTGGCTGTTGCGACTGATATCGCTCCGCCTGCGAGTCCTTGCGGGATGTGCAGACAGTTGTTAGTATTCTCCCCAGACTAGACGAAAGAAATAAGGGACTTGGAGACATGACAGTTGCAGAATGTAATGTAAACTGATAGTGCGCAGTATTCGAGAGTTCTGCGAGTTGGATATTCCCATCTTTATGTTTGATAAGGATGGCAAGTTTGTGGTTATGACGCTTGGGCAGGTATGACTGTACATAATGATGTGATGTCAAAGGTTACAGGTACAATAAATGCTAATATATTACAGTTACTCCCAGTATCCTTCGGCCCTGAAGCTCTCCCACCAAATTCATTACCTGGACGAGGCTGATTCAAGGCTGATATTATTAAGAGGATGCAAGATAAGAGTATGCAGGAATCTACCTGTGACAACATATATTTGCAGGTTGCATGCAGCGATAATCAGAGCATTGAGGTCAATTGGGCTGCATGGGTGGGCACACCAAGAGCAGTTCTCGATCACAGCCGTTGGTCAAATAACAGCTGTACTTGACGACTATTTTCCAAGAGAATAATCAAAAGACTGCGGTCTAATTTACGGCTCAAGATCAGCAAGTAGCAAAAATTATTATCCGCGCCAATCAACCCACTTCTCCCATTTCTCCCATTTCTTATTCATTTTTTCCAAGTCCCTTCCCAGAGTCCGAGGTCAAGCTTCAGAATGGTTCACAACATCGCGGGTCACGCCGTTAGAACGTCAAGCCAAAAGCTCTTGTGGGTACGAGCTGTGAACTGCCGTTTTATATGCGCACCAATGGCGAAGCAAGTTGGAGGAACCCCCGCATTGATATTCTACCGGTGAAAGAAGCTCATGCACATGTATTTCTCCGCATCTTCAAGGACCCTAGTTAGGTTCGCCATTTAGGGTTGGTGTATGTCAATTCTTGGCCCGATTTTCTAAATTGCTATTGTAGCACCCTGCTTCCTCGTTAGACTCCGCATGTTGATGGAGGAAGATCCTTGTTAGACCCTCTTTGAAGATTCTGTCCTATCTTATTCGAAGATTGGTGCGCTTGCCTGCATGATAGAAAGGGCGCCACCATTCGCAATGGCCATTATATAAAAGCTTGTGCTTTCTGTCTGCCGTACCTTTATCGTACCTTTAGATCTGTCTTTTAATGAAACCTGATAGGCCATTGCCTGGATATCACAATGGTTCAATTTCCCAAGATATACAACACCTACTTTGTGGCTATCATTGCCACTGTAGGTGGTATGCTGTGAGTATTGAAAGACATATTCTCCCATCTCTCTGATTTTCCTTGTAGATTCGGGTTCGATATTAGTTCTATGTCCGCCATTATCGGGACATCTCAGTATATCGATTTCTTCAACAATCCTGATGGCATCATCCAAGGGGCAATTGGATCCGCACTTGCAGCTGGCTCCGTAGTCGGATCCCTCATGGCGGGCCCTATCTCTAACAGATGGGGTCGCCGCGATTCCATTTTCTTCGCCTGTTTTTGGTGGCTCATTGGAACCGCTGTTCAAGTCTCTTGCAAGGACTATGGCCAACTGATCGCCGGTCGAATTCTGAATGGTGTTTGCGTCGGCATCACATCTTCACAGGTACCTGTCTACCTTGCCGAAATCGCCAAGAAAGATAAACGTGGAAGTATCATTGTCATTCAACAACTTGCCATTGAATGGGGTATCTTCATCATGTTCTTCGTTGGATACGGTTGTTCTTTCATTGCTGGAACCGCTTCTTTCCGTACCGCTTGGGGTATTCAATTTGTTCCCGCCGTGTTGCTCATGATTGGACTCCCCTTCCTTCCCAGATCTCCTAGATGGTTAGCCAAGGTTGGTAGAAGAGAAGAGGCCATCCAGACACTTGCCAATATCCAGACGGGTGGCAATGCCGATGACCCTCTTGTAGTCGCTGAGTGGGAAGAGATATGGACTGTACTTCAAGCTGAACGAGAGTCTCCCCGTGGATGGAGAAAGTTTGTCAAAAATGGCATGTGGCGACGAACAGCTGCAGGAATGTCCGTTCAGTACGTGGCCCCTCTCCCCTGCCCGTCCAAAACATCTCTAATGGCTTCCTAGAGCATGGCAACAATTGTCCGGCGCCAATGTAATGACCTATTACGTAGTATACGTGTTCCAAATGGCCGGTCTGACGGGAAATATCAACCTGATCTCATCCGGCGTTCAATACGCACTCTTCATAATCTTTACCAGCGTCGTGTTCTTCTTCATCGATAAAACCGGGCGTCGACCCCTCCTCATCTACGGCGCCGTCGCCATGGGTGTCTGCCAACTCGTAGTCGGCGGTCTTCTAGGTTCCTACGGCGTGCTTGTGCCAGGTGGTGTTGGCGATCCCCCAAACGCCAACGTGATCATTAAAGTTACAGGCGGACCAGCACACACCGTTATAGCATTCTGCTACATCCTAATCATCGTATACGCATTAACCCTTGCGCCCGTAGCCTGGGTGTACGCTGCCGAAGTCTGGTCCCTAGAAACTCGAGCTACAGGAATGGCGCTCGCGGCGGTAGCAAACTGGCTGTTCAACTTCGCGCTCGGGCTATTCATCCCGCCCGCTTTCAGAAACATTACTTACAAGACATTCATTATTTTCGGGGTGTTGTGTATGGGCGCCGCAGTCCAAGCTTTTTTTACGTATCCGGAGACGTGCGGGAAAACGCTGGAGGAAATTGAAATTATGTTTAGTAAAGGAGGCCCTCGGCCCTGGAATACTAAGCCTGGTGGTTCGAGACTCGATGCGGAGATCCAGGCCGTTATTGATAGGAAGGCGCATGGTGTGGATTTGTATGAGCATAGAGAACATGCTGGGGTTGGTACGGGAATGGGAACGGGAACGGGCGTGGATGTTGAGAAGGGAGCGCTGGAGAATAGGACAGTGGTTGATAAGGAGGAGTTGTAAAGTGGAGAGGTCGATAGAAAAATGGAAAGGGGGGATGGGAAATTTGAATGCTGGTCTTGCTCTTGGGCGGCGTGTGACGTGGGTTTGGAGAACTTTTTAAATGGGAGATAATCAAGAGTTTTCAAATATTTACTATAACGGTAACTCTCGAGATGATAAATGGACCGGTAGGTCCAATTATTGATTATGAGGTATTCGTGTTGGTCCAGAAGGGTGGCGGGGCCCTGGATCTATACTGTTCAGGAAATCCACTCAGACAATCCGAGAAGTTCAAGAGAGCCACATAGCTCATTCCAGCATTATGCCGGAAATTAGAAATATCACATCATATATCAAGGCGCTTATTGTAGGGTATTTAAAGATTATTTATCTAATGTGTCTGTATGTATGTATGTATGAGACATAACAGTACTATAGCTGAGTCTAATCTACTTAAAAGTGTTCCAATCTTAATACGATATCTCTAACCAGATAACTAACCAGGTATCTAATAAGTCCAAGTGACCAAAAGCATGCCTTTCCAAAAATCCTGCAAGATCACCATTCGTGGAATCTGCTCCTGCTGATTGATCCCTTGTCTACAACTGTAGATATACCGCGTGACCGATCGCCGTTCCTGCTTGACTGTCCGACCCCCATTGCACCGGTATTTCTCGACATATACGGTTTATTAGACGTCCAACTCCTATCCCTGCTATCACCAGCACCTTTACCACCACCACCTGACAAACCTTGTACCTTATTATCCTCATCCCCTCCTTTCTTCACCGAGTCCTGACGCCTCATATCCACGGTCTGGATCGCGTCATAGATAGCCATCATCTTATCCCACGTCTTGCGCTCCGAGAACGCATACATATCCTCCGCCATCTTTCGCGACCTCTCACCCTCCTCCCTACAATCGGAGTAATCATCCCGCAACCCAAATCTCCGCTTCTCCATCGCCATCTTCACTGGACTGATCCTCGCCTCTATCTCCGCCCATGGGCCTGCGGCCAGCACCTCCTCAACATAACTAGCGATTAATTTGTTATCTGCTTCCATCTTGTCTCGCAATTGGCCGCAGAGCTTCAAGTTCTGCAGCAGCTCGATCTTGACGTTTGTCTTCTTCTGGGCGCCTTGCTCCTTTACAGCATTTAGGCAGATGGATACAAGATTGATGAGTTCGTTCCGTTTCTTTTCTTCTTTGTTTTGCTTTAGCTCATTGGCCGCTATCTTCCTCCTCGTTTCTTGAATCGTGCTTTCCGCTCTCTTGCATGCTTGTCGGTAGTCTTTTTGGAATTCTGCGCGTGCGACAAATGCGCGCGAGAGTTGCGGAGCCGAGGGCGTGGCTTTGAGTGGATTTAGGGTGGCTTCGTCGTCCATTTGGCTTTTGTCGTCCCGAGTTGTGTTATGGTGGTGTTTTGATGAGCTAGGAAAGATGGCAGAGGTATTATTATTGGTGAAGGTTAATTTGTAGGGTGAAAATTTTGGGTCGATAGCTGGAGCTGAAACGCGCCTTAATGATCTGTTAGGGCGGTATGTTCTATCATTGGCATGAGATTTCAGATTCTCTGTCTCCCTATGTCCATCCGTATTTTGTTCTTTGACTTGGCTTTGATCGTGGTCTGTTGGACAGGCATCCGTAATGTTGCAAGAGCTTCCTAGTATAGTAGATGGGAGATCTTTGATGTCGGCAGGTGCCTTCCGATCATCTTCACCGTAATTCTCGTCAATATCCTCCGAGGGAGCTTCTATAACGAGTTCCTCGTCTCGATGCGCATCTACAGTATCCGCCGGATGTGCGGTTGGAGGACCAAGGTCATCACGAGAATAGAGGGACTCGGGTCCATAGACATCTTCACCATCTTCCTCTTCATCATAACCAGCCTGTGCCTCTATCGCACCTCCCTTCCAGAGATTCCTAGTAGATCTACCTCTGCTCTTTGTAGTATCCGGATAATGCAGCTCAGAATTCAACTGATTCTGTTCCTCCTCGCATTCTGCTCGTATTATATCCCAGTACTTCGGATCGTATCCCTCTAGTGCTAGCATCTTGTCTCTAACCTTACAAGCCTCTACACTCTCCTTTATCAATTTTTGCCTCCTTTCTGCCTTAATCATTTCCGCACCAGCAAGTGTAAGGGTTCCATTCTCATAGGCACCATTTTGTCCAATTTGTTTAGCCTTCTCTACAATCTCGTCTAGCTCCTCGTGGGTTTTGTCCCGGAAGAGGTGCCGATGTTGCCCATTTGCTATCTCGCGATTGAAATTGATCTTTTTGCGATAGTATTCAGCGTAGATCTCTGAGGTATTGTGTAGTCCGGGAGATACATAGTCGTCTGTATTAGTGAATTCATGATTAGGGTTCCGAAGAACAGCCAGATGATCTGTTGGAGTATAGGTTGGGCGTTTGAAGTTTGTGGGTTGAAGATTTCGTACTTCATTGCCGTTAAGTGGCTGGCTCAACTTGACGCAGGCATTTTGTACGCTCTTGAACTCCATTTCGTAATTTGGAATTGAGGTCGTAGATTTGTCGAATAATCGAGCAAGCTAATTATTTGGGGTTCAATTTAGATTCTCTAACTGTATGATGCTCTGAGTGAACCTTGGAACAAATTATGGGTTTTCTCGGGTTTGAAGAATGAATGAGTAGATAGACAGCTGCTAGCTGGGAAAAGGTGGGAAGGTCTCTTTCAATTATTGTAGTTATGAAATTAGAAAGCTTGTAGAGTAAGATAGAACGAGAAAAATAGAGTGAAGGGGCAATATATAGTCGTCTTTATTACGATGTGGACTGAAATGACAAATTTTTTTTAGTCACAGGTTCATCGCTGGACCTAACATAAATCTTTTTGGGGTGAGCGCGTCGAGACGTCAGACCTAATCCTCCGGGTGGAACAACATAGAATGACTAGTTCCCAATACGGGAGGATATAAAAGTGAAAAAGGTAGACTTGCCATTGGATGGTCACTTCAACTTGAATAGCCAAGTATATACCAGTAATTTAATGGAGATTTATTTCCAAAAATAAAATAAAAATTTAAAAAAAAAGACCCCGGAATCGAAGTCTGTAAGTTCCGGTTTCCAAAATTTTCAAGATGCGTTCGGATTAGGGCAATTTGGCCAAGGACATCCCAAGAATTCGCATCTGACGTATTATCACATTAAGTGATGTCTGTTGTACAATTTAGGTATGGTGCTCTGCCTTATATTATGAGTATTATGAGCCTTGCAAACATCTGCCTAGTGTGTTAGTGAGGAAACAAAAGTATGTGGATAAGGATTTACCCTAGATAATCCTCTTTGATGCTGGCAATAGCAAACATCTGCCCAACTTCAGCCCTTGTTCCAACTAGCTTAACCCGAACCTGTGTCCCGACCTCGATCACCGAGTCTTCATTATTCGTGAATTGTGGAGGGGTCGCGTTCGGGTCAAACTTGATGTCAGGTGGGATAAGCTATGTAAAATGTCAGAAATTGCTTTCTATGTAATGAGGGGGACAAACATGTGAAGATACGAAGAGCTCTAGAGGGCCAGCAGATGCGAAAAAACCGACTTGATTGACTGATGTGACGATAGCATCGACCTATAGTGGGATGTAAGCCGGGCACAGTCTCAAGCGCCGATCAATGTCTTACGGTTTCTCCCTTGAATGGCCTCCAAACGACTGCACGGTATCCAATTGTGAACTCAGCTAGTCCACTACCAGGAAGAATCCGCCCTTCGGAGATATTGAATGTATCCATAATGGTGATGATGAAATATGTTCCGGTACAGGTCCCCTCAACATCCTGTAAAAGCCTCGCCGTAACCAGATCGTGCATATTTCGTCCAAAGTAAGATGGATGAAGGGTGACCTGCCTCTCGAGATTGTATAGGAAAAACATCTTGAGAGATGGTAGCAAATAGCAAAGATTTGAGAGGGCGAGAGGAAGAGGAGGAATAGGTCGAGACTCGAGCAGGCTAGGGACTTAGTAGCAAAGGTGAATTCCTCAACCTTCCTCGTATTGGACTCCGTCGCGCAACAACTTCAGCCAACGCGCTCTCCTACACTCATAAATATAGCCGCCTCGATCGCGAGAGTCGCCTTGAGCTTGTCAATACCATGCGGTCGATTGCTGATAGGTGTCTGCAGTCATCAGTCCAGGACGCAATAAAGCGCCGGGTCAGCAACATAACGTACACTGCTCAAAAAGAATGAATACGCAAGGACTGAACACTCTGGCAACTCTCTAGGACGATCGCATAGAGTGCGCAAAGCTGTTCGATGCTTAAGTTGAGTCTATGGACGAGGACAGCGGACCTGGTCGTCGAGGGAATAAAGAGATGTTGATACCTTGCGGTTGACGAGGTTCGAGATTTTTTTTGATTAGGGATGGAAAAACCGCCGACCAGGCAGCATATTTGGTCACCAGTGAACCAGGAATGCTGCTGTGCTCGTAGGCTAGATCCATGTTATCCCGCAACCACATGTATTTATTCATTAAAATCAAGAAATGGTCTGGTTTGCTGGCATACTCGACTCCATCTCGGTCTCCTGAGTATTTGACATCTTCGCTCTCTTCTCACTCCTTTTCCGGATAAGTGATGATTGTCCGGAAACAACATACAACATTCTCTTGACTAAACACCTAGTACTGTACCATTTACCTTTCATCACGCTTACTTCTACAAACCGACTCTCTTGATTATCACCCCTCACAATGTCTCTCGACCTTGAGAAGCAGCTCTGCTTCGTAAGTTACAGTCGCTTCCATCTCTATCTATCGACGGCTACTGATTCATTCTAGTATGGATCGTATCATCACAATCCCGTCAACATCGCAATACATATGACATGTGTTCCTCTCATTCTCGCGACCGGCCTGCTACTCGTAAGCCGTCGCCCGATGTCTCTAATAAGATGCTTATGATTATATTCAGGCCACCAATACCCCAACTCTCAACGTATTGCCCAACCTTCCGCTCAACTTTGGCACCATCGGCGCAATTTTATACAGCGGTTTCTACATCCTTCTTGAACCCGTGGCCGGCACAGTACTACTTCCTTTGATCGTCGGATGGGCGGCATACTCGAACCACCTTACCACCTCGGCACCCGATGTCACGAATAAAACTGCGATCGTTGTCTTTGTCGTTGCCTGGGTCGCGCAATTTGTGGGCCATGGAGTTTTTGAGGGTCGTGCCCCCGCGTTGCTAGACAATCTGGTTCAAGCTTTCGTTCTAGCTCCATTCTTCGTCTTTATGGAATTATTATTCATGTTTGGATACAGACCTGAATTGCAAAAGAGAGTGAACCAGGCAGTAGAGAAGGAGATTCAGAAAGCCAAGGCACAGAAAGTCAAAGGTGCTATTAAGGACGGGAAGGCTAATTAAGATCATGTGTGAATTTAATTTTGATTTGTTGAAGGGTGAAGGGCGGGCCATGTATAGGTCTGGAATAAGAGAAAGATTTACAAATCGTCATATTTAGTAAGCGATTAAGGTTTTGGTTTCGAGGTAATGAACAATACTCCTAGTGGAAAGCAAGCCTGAGGAGGAAACAGAAGAAGATCAGAGGCTCTGAGATAGCACAGAAATGCGAGGCGTTTTTAGGTCTAATTGTACAGTTGTCTACACCTTTGTTCGGCCTAGCAAAGAATATCACCCCTCTCCCTAATCATTTCGTCAATCATATCTAGACTAATGTTAATGGAAGTACTGTTGGCGCATGGTTTTGCATCTACTTAGTTCTCTTCATTTTTTTCACATCACCATTTCATTTTAAGATCATTATTTGTAACGCGTTATATTGTCAAAAGCTAGCCAATCCATTGAGATTCTATCCTCATTCATTACCCTCCAGATATTTCCAGGCTTCAGCAAGTGCATCGTCAAGCCTCAACGCGACACTCGCATCTTCCGGTGGCTGGTTTTGGGGGTGAAGGGAAGGGATTCGCAGTCGGTCATCACTCCATCTCCATTCCGATGTCGCGGGAGACTGGGAAATGAGGGAGAGGGGGGAGACTGTAGCCGCTCGCTCGTCGCTCTTCGTTTCTGAGCGCGCTGGAGATCTTGAGAGAGGGGAGACTGCTGGAGAAACTGACGGTCGTGATGAATGCCTGGATGGAATCGGAGCCCAGCTAGAGGCGAATTTCATGTCATCGGAGGGTGACCAAGATCTCGGAGGTGATCTCGACGTGACTTTCCTTCCAGGAATGGCGCTTCCTTTTCCTGGTTGAGTTTTCTTGATGGCGAGAGGTTGCGGGGCGATTGCGGCATTGTCTGCGAGTTCGGCTCGGCCAGCAACACTCTCCCATTTCTTCAAATCCGTTTTTCTGATCTGGAGAGGCCGGATTGGGAGAGGAGATTCCGGAGCCGGCGCAGCTGGTGGGTATCCTCCGTGATTTGTCCTGACCGCCTCGTTCCACTGCTTCCAGTTGATTCCTGGCTCAAGGTAGCCTGGTTCCGTAACAGTCGGCGCTTCTGGGAGAGCATTCAAGGCCGTCCCTGAGGAGTTGATGAAGGCTGCAACGAGTTGTGGCTCAAGATCGTGTGAGCCGCCTCGTTGACCCCAGCCGTAGCATTCAGCCGCGAGGATCGCGGCGTCTCGTGCTGCTTGGGTGCTTGTCATTCGTTTCAGTTCGGGGAAACGTTCTTCTCGAGGGTGTTGAGGAACTGTGTGATGGAAATCAGCGTGGGATGGTGCTTGAGATCGAGAGAATAGTTTTCTGTACCCTGGGACTTTTCTTCTCTCCTTCTCCCTCCACTCATCCACCCCTCTCGCACAGCAGAGCCCTTCATTGGCGCCTCTTTCACTTTCAGAGTAGAAGCGGTATTCAGCGATGCAGGCAGAGCAGCGAAAAGTCCTTTGCGCACTCCCCTCTTCAAAGATTACTTCTTCCATCCTTTCCTGTTGTTCGGCGCGCTTGTATGGTTCTTCGTTACAAACAGAGCAGTATGAGCGGAGCTCGACCTTTTGGGTCTTCGATAGAGGACAGGGTTTGGGTGGGCATGCGAAAAGCACTCGCCAGAAATCTCTCTTCCGGGTTGCCGTCATAAAAGAGGCTGGACACCTTTGAAGGTGTCTCCCCTGGTGACCACAAAGTGTATAAGTGATGATGATTTGGGTACACATCTCCTCTAAATATATGTATTAAACTTATGAGTTTGTGGATTCGAGGTCTCTAAGACTATTTTTATGAGTGGTAGATGGTCGAATGCAGGAGAATTTGTAATAAGGAAAAGGTGCTTAAGGGTAATTATGCATGTTCTGGAGGCTTGTCATTGCATTGTTCTACAGTCAAGTCAAGAACAGTGTAAAACGTTTTGAATTCCTTTGAAAATCTGGCAAACGTCCACAATGTTCAAGTGATGTTTTTAAAACCTGGAGTTAGTGAGCTATTGGCCAATATATATGGCTCTTTGTTCTTTGGGATACTTCCCAACTATTCTCGATTTCTGGCTGCACTTTTCGAAGCCGCGCCTTGTTCTTCAAAAAAATATATCTCCACAAGGGCTTTGTTCCCCACAATAGCCTTGTTCTACCGATTTCCCAGATCCCTTCAGAGGCTGTAGTTATTGCCACTCATTTCTCCTTTGCGATTGTAACCTTACCTAGGTGAAGCTCGGGCAGTCGTTCTTTAACTTAAAAACTCTGGCTAGTATCTCCATCCACTAGCAAGGAATCTTGCTTTGGCAAGAATCGGTCAATCTCGTTCGAAATCTTCAGTAGACAACGGGCCTTGGTGCCCATTGTGGCAATACACAAGGATTTTGTGTAAACAGAGCAATACAATAGATTCTGATGCTAGGGAATATGAAACCAGAGATGCTCATTTGAACATACAGGAACATGGGAGCATTGTCATGAAAGAAGTCTATATAATGACCATCCAGTATCCCAAGTCTTTACTTCTCCTCCTAAAAAATTCTGGCCTCTTGCACGATCTCTTCTCGCATTTCAGTCAGTCAAAGCTTTTAGAGTTCCCGAAGCCTTTTCCCAAGATATGCCATCTATAACCACTATCAAATACACCTGCGGGCATCGCGAGGAGAAGATCACTACCGGAGGTATAATCAGGCGCTGCATGCCCGCCTGGCCACGAACTCACTCCAAGGTCTCAAACAGACAGTGTCCCCAATGTGAAAGATTGGAAGCCGAAGCACTTGAAGCCCAGATTGCAGCCGCCATCGAAGCCGAATCCTGTATGTCGACCCTCGCTCGGCAAGACAAACAAGAGCAAGAGCAACTGCGCACCCAGCAGACCAACGAAGACAGCACCCTCCATTCCACAGCGCAAGCATCCGCAAAGCCTCCACAGCGTCACTCTCTTTATCGGAGAACGTATCAATTCTCCGATGAGGAGAGGGACGCTATGGAGGCTTTGTGGATGCTTGAGAGGGAGGCGGAAGCGGAAATTCAGGAGGATGATCTGTATTCTGCTACGGCAACGAGAAGAACATGTCCCGCTGCAAACCGGCTTTCCCGTCCTGATGGCCCTCGTCCTGAACTAGAGAGCCTAAATTCGTACGATGGGTTTAGATTTGGGTTTGAGGACGCGGCGTTCACAGTCAATATCCCCAATCTCGGGCCCAGACTCCTGAGACCCTCAGTCTATGGCGCGTCGGCGCTCGACGGGAGCACCAGAACTCCCGATCGACCTAGCTCAATATCAAGTTTCGACTCTGAGGCTGTGTCCGATGTTGAAGAGTACGAGACGGCAGAAACGCAGGTTTTCCGCCGGGGAACTCTGCTCCAGGTCGTGATTCCTCGGCATGTTATCCTAAATCCGAGTGATATCTCACCACCTCCCTTACCTGCCCCGATAGATCCTGCTCCTTCCTCTCCAGAATCTCTAAACTCAGACTCCAGCTCTGGGTCCGAGCCTGTGCCCGAGGATGAGGACGAGGGGTGGGAAGTCGCCGAATTGCAATCCATATGGTATAGAATGCCGATATGCGAGAGCGATGTGATCCCTGCAGACATTCCACTGCCAGATTCCCCTTCATCATCAGCTAATATCCCTCTTTGTCGTCCTCCTCTTCCTCCGTTCAGGCTCAAAGCTCCCACCGCGGCGGACCTAGCATACATCACGCAATTCCTCTCCTTGCCGGCCACCGCCACGCTGGCTGACATCCGAGACGCCATGAGCCCGAAGCTGATCGAGGGCATGCAGAGTCCGTGGCTGCCGGCCGCCCCGGACCACCTGTACATTTCCGTGAGCAACAGCATGTGGAATGACATAGCGGTGTTTATAGGCAAGATGCGAAGGCTGGGGTGGGGTGGGTGGAGCAGGTATAAGGGGACTTTCGAGGCTAAGAAAGAGGAGTGGGAAAAGACGGCGCAGGAAGAGGAGGAGGAGGATGACGGTGTGCATGTTTGGTTTGACTGGCAGGTTACCGAGGCGCAGAGAGCTGTTAAGTATTTCCCGGAACGATCCAGTTGGTTGAGGTTTGTGAGGTCGCCAAAGCTGTGAGTCTTCCTTTTGCTGTTCCTCGTGTTGAGTCCTGGTAAAGCTTTTCCTTTTACTTCGGGAATAGATGATAAGCACAATGATATTTCTTTTCTTGACGAATTTAATAGCTTTTTTGATAATTGATTATCATGTGATATGAATGAAGGTAACGAGACAAATCGCAATCGATGTGAAAGTGTTTCAAAATGCTAATAGGGCAGATGGCATAAGTTTAATGGGACTTGCTTTATCTTGCAAAACAAAGGCATTTACGCGGAAGACACTCATTCTCCAGACGAATAAAGAAATATCTTCATCACCATGATGGAGTTCTCATAATATGAATTGTCATTCATAGGCTATCATTGCTCTAATAAACATACAACAATAAAGTCTTGCCACCCAATTTGAAACCCCCCCATCTTTCGTCCCACGCGGCAATCCACTCCAAACCACATATATCCACTTTCACAGAGTGGATCCACAAGACTCTCCATAATCAAAAATTCACAAGGAAATAGCTGAGTCGGGTAGTCCTTAAAGAAAACAATGAAAGTGTCGTAATAAACACATCGAGATACGCGCCATACCACAAACAGTAGTAGAAAAGAAACGAAACCAAATGATCGCGATTCCTAATCATTTATCGTGTTCGCATAACAGCCGTCATTTTCACATCGTACGCGCATTTCAAACATCAATCACGCTCGTGACAGGTCTAGAAATCCCAAAACTCGCCTCCAGTTGCTTGCTGGGTTTGTTTCTTTCCAGGAAGATTTCGAGGAAGATTCTTCCGGGATTGGCCTCCTGCCTCGCCTTCTTCTTCGCCGCCCGACTCGTCCCCGAATCCCCACGCCCGTCCAGCACCTCTCTTGCCTCCCATTCCATCACCTCCGATAGCAATTCCCTTTTCTTTGAGCTCTCTTGCTCCTGCTGCCTTCCTACTTCCCATTCCATCACCAGCAACAGCAATGCCTCTGTTTTGGTCATTTTGTACGGCTTTGGTGCTTTCGCTTAATGGACCTTTTCCTGGACCGGTGCCTGGGCGTTCAGTGATGGGGACATTCTCCTTTTGATTTGGTGATCGATCATACGTTGACCAATTTGCATCCATCATCTTCACAGCTTTGGCTCGGACGTCCGAGATTTTCTCGGTGATTGGCTTAGACACTGGAGAAGGCTCATCCTTCATGGAGAAATGTGGGTCGAAGTCCTTGCGTCTGTCTTTGACATTGGCAAGGCCAGTCGAACGCTCCTCACCCCCTGCAGATCCACCATTCTCGTCATCATAGAGGTTATTCTTGTAAAGACCAAGGCCGTCATTTTGACCCGCTCCGCGAGGTCGACCAACCAGACGACGTTCGCCTTCAGGAGTTCCATCATCAACGAATTCAAAATGAGTCTCAGCATCCTTACGAGGTTTATCAAGCCTCTTCATCTTCATCGGACTTTCATTTGTCTCGGTCTCATTGTCGCTATCACCCCAGTGTCGAACATCATTTGTTCGGAGGAGTTTGGAAGGAACAACTTTCTGAGGAGTGTTGAAGTCATCAAAGTTCCATTGGCTGCCATGCTTGCTGGTTGTCTTGTTCTTAGAAGTAGGATGGGGAGCATCCTGAGGGTCGCTACCATCAGCAAAGTTAAAATGCTGATATTTGGCAGGGTTTGCACGTAAATAATGGTCCGTTGAAGGATTCTTCTCGGGGCTAGGAGGTGAATTTTCGTCGGTATCGAATAGACGCGATGGAGCATAATTCTTGCCTGCGCCAGCCTTGGGGGAGGCGATATCAGCAAACCCTTTCGGCTCGGGACTCGTCACGCCAGCCGGCGCGTTATCAGAGTCATTTCCAACAAACAGATCGTGATAATCGCGTGGCGCTGGCTTGGCCGAGGCCCGTGGTACGACAACGGCTGGAAGAGAGGAATCATAGCTCTTGTCCCGAGGAGCGAAAAGAGAGAGGGATGCGTGAGGATCTCGAGTGACATTGGTCGAATTGCCTCTGGATCTGACAGGCTCATCTGTGTCTTTGGCAGCACCGTTCATAGACTTGCCCGCAGACTTAATGCTGGATGAAATCAAATAGAGCTGATCTTTTCCATCGCGAATAGGCCAGTTGCGTCCCGTCTTGCCAATAACATCGATCAATTTGAGTAGAGAACCTTGATCCCAGCTTTGTCGAATCTGTAGAATCTTGCCATTGCTGTCGAATTGGACGATGTGGACCTAGAGGATTAACAAACTGTCTGCGAGTACAGGAGAGGAAGCCTACAATTGGGAAGGTGACGGTGCGATCTGCAAGGAAGTTGTCGTCCAGGCCCGGAAGATACGCCCCACCGCCAGTCTGGAACTCCAGCGTGGTATGAGTTTCTACGGCGAGAGAGTCCGGGCCTTCAACCACATCGAGGAACCTTTCTTCTTTCTTCTCAAACTCATGGCTCTGGGAGCCGAGGTGCTTGATGATTTCGGTAGGGCCATTGAGAGTGACAAGAGTGGTGATGTAGTGGAGAGACGCGTTGCTTGCAAGGTGGGAGGAGTTCGGGGAAGCTAGAAACTGTTGGTAGACCGATTGAAGCGCCATGGCTGAAGATATTGCGTGCGAGCTGCAAGGCAAAGGCTGTTGCAATCTGCAAGTGGTGTGGCAGCTTGTGGAAGATGGTGGGTGTCGATAGGCAAGGGGTAGGTGAGAGGGAGACGTAGATATTATGATAAAGTTCGCGACCTCGTAACCTCGTAGGCTCTGCTTAGTCGCGTAAAGAATCCTGGCAGCGGGCAAGAGCAAGAGCAAGAGCAAGAGCAAGAGCAAGAGCAAGAACAGGAAGAGCAAGAGTAGGAGCAACGGCAACAGCAACAGCAGCTCAGGTGGAAGTGAAGATCACTATGGATGTCTCTGGGGAGTTTATCTTGCCTCCCCTCGCTCTAGAACGGAGCCTTGTCTTATAACAAAGCACTCCTAAGGGGCAGGTATCAACAATCATGCGTTATTTTATTGTGGGGGAGCATTTTGTTTATGTTTTGGATTGGAGGGGCGACCAATCTTAGCTTGTTGCGGTTTAGCGGCGATGGTATGCATGGGGTGTTTATGCCCGATGCAGCTTAGCGCGGGACTGACTGCGTCGTCAAGATCGCATCGGGTAATGGAGCAAGCGTGTTTCAGATTTCCGTTCCGGTGGTCTAGAAACGGGGATTGGGGTGTTCCCGTGACTATGCTGTATCGTGCTAAAAAGGGCAGGGGCTGATACTTGGGAGCAGGGCTGATATTTTGATCGACAGCTCCCTCGGTAAGCATTCACCGATAGGAACAGCAACGGATGGCCCTTATTCATTGTGGGACAATTCTTGTGTGCCTGCGGACTGCACTCATCCATAGGGCCACCCTGAAACGACCCTTCCGACCCCGGACTTCCGTTGTCCACGTTTTCGATCTCTCCTTCCGACAACACCACCCCCTTCAGTATCTCAACCTCCCAAGCCCTCTCTCGTACCACCTCGACACGTTGCTCACAGGCATGCAACTCCTTGCTTGCACCACCTCCAATTGATGTCCACGTTTTGTAATACCTCAGCCCTATGCATATGCAGGGCTGTGCATGGCAGTTCCTTCATCGAGCTGGAGCTGGTTCAGCATCTGTATTGCCCTCGACCTGCGGGCATGTTCTCTGAGTCAATCAACGCTGACCCCCTCTTGCTATGAACAGCTCTCCACTGTGAGCCATATGACACGGCCGGGGACAACCGCACCAACCCCCCACAATATCTGTCATCAGCAGCTCTGCAGACTTCTTGGATATATACACTACACGGGCCCGACCCTACGATACCGAGCGATGGACATCGCAGGGAGAACTAGTGCCTCCAGCCAACGGCTTCTACTCTGCAACACCATGCTTCGAGATTCGAGAGCCCAGTAACCTCGCATAGACTTCCACGATGCTGTCCTGAGATGAATTCTCTCGGCTCCAAGACCCAGCTTCTAGCTCCCCCTTCATAGATCTCACTGGCGGGTCAACATCCTAATGCATGTTCTCAGCCATATTTCATCGGTCCTGAAAAGCGAAGTCGAATCCACCACCAAGGAAGAGATGATGTTGTACGATAAACTCCACACTCTTTCGAGATGCTCCCTCGGTACCAGGTTCTACTGCATCGAGATCGTCATTGTATTATCATGGTTTGAAGACACTTCATAACACATTGCCTAAAGGATCATCCTAATGGCATACCTTCCCCTTTGCACTTATTCTCAATTCTCCAAGTGGATTTTGCGTAACTTTGGGAGCTGACTAATTGCTCATCCACATTCTGCTCTGAAATAACCCGAAAGAAAGAAAATACGTATAATGATGACAGTCATTCAATGAGTTGAGCTCAACGCATGCTTCATGGAGAAGTGACGATATCTGGTAAGCAGAGGCCCCCATTTTCTACTCTTCAACACCCGCTGTTTACTTGATCATCTCCACCCACTTGGAGTCTCGTGACAGAGAAATGATCACTATCCCTAGGAATTCCCTAAAAGGTCTGAAGACAAAAATGTATCGTAAGGACGTTGGAAACATGCGTTGATACTTTTAAATTTTACTCCCCCCGCCTTACGAATTTCCGTATCTGTACATGTCAATCAAGGATTTGAGGAAAATGAGGGATGGAACAGATGGTCACTTCGCTTTTCTTAACTGGACACCAGTCATTCATGTCTACTATAAGTCCATTACTGCTTTGCTTTATCTATCCGTACACGCACAAATTTTGTTCACCCTCCCTCAACTCCTCACTGCAAATTATCTAGTTCTTCTTTGGTCCTTCTGCTCTCTTCTCGCTGTCGCTGCGGTTAGGTGGGGTCTTTGGACCTTCTGCTTCCTGCTCGCTGTCGCTGCTGATTGAGAGGGCATCTGCGTGCGTATTTCCCCTGGAGGTTTGAGCACTTGCTCTGGACGGTCGATCCCCCCTGCTAGGCATTCCAAGTTGTCGAATATCTCTACTTCCATTTGGAGCAATCGATTGTGCTGGATTCTGTACGATTGGCTGGTTTTCTTGGCGAGAAGAACGTGCTTGTTGTGCCTGAAATGTCTGTCCTGCTGTCGTTATTCGCCCTCCAATTCGTGTGGAATTCCGGGTTGCTTGGCTCTGGGCCTCTGCTAGCAAAGCCGCGGAATAATAATCTGAAAGGGGACCCCTCACGGCCGGTGGTTGCGGTCCTGCTGTTACTACTCCTACATTGCGCTGAACGTTGGTGTACATGGCCTGGGAAAGTGATGGTGGACCCCTCGGTGTCTGTCGTGTTGCTGAAACACCATTGCCTCGACCTGGCACAGTCGGCGGTCCGGGATTCTGAGCACTTGATGGTCCTGCTGGTCCTTGACCTCCAAATGTTTGACCAATTTCTGTGACTCCGCGACTTTGATTACTACGCAATGTTGGATCTCGGACGTTCGATGGAGTAGAGAGAGCATTTCCTGCTCTAGGTAGATTGCGATTGCCAGGTACTTGGCCAGGGATAGCTCCAATAGGTACACCGATTACTCTCCAAAGTGCGCCGTTATCGATACCTGGATCAGCTACCAACTGTGCGATCAACCGACGAGCTTGATCATGTGTATATTGACCCGATAGTACATATCCAAAAGGTGGTCGAATCGGAGCCCCATATGGGCTTTGATATCCATTTGGTTGGCTCCTAGCTCGAATGAGTTGATCCCGAGCTTGATTGGCTAAGGCACGGTCGAGATCAGAAGCACTCCTAGCGACGTCCATAACTCTTTGGCCCAGTTGCCTAGCTATACTTTCAAGGCTCGGAGATGGATTATGTGGATTAATAGCTGGGTTGACGTGGTTCCTAGATGGATTGAGCTGGTTCGTACTATGGAAGGGGTTTCGAGGAACATGGTCAAGTGGGAAATGAAAGCTTTGAATGGATGGCAGTCCTGTAAATGTGCGTCTAGGGCCATCCAATGACGGTCCTACCCCAGCGGGTCGTGGCTGAATTGGTCTTGGTGGTTGTCCCAACGCTCGAGTTGGGGGCTGTTCCGAGAGAGCTGAACTTGCACCTTGTCCGTTCGAAAACTGACCAGTTGACCTAACGTCTCCTCGACGAGATGGGTTGAGATAATGCGCCGTACCGACACTTCCACGTACGGTCGGAGTGCCGCCTCTTGGTTGAGAAATGCCAGGCAAAGGACGTGAACTTTGTCCAGCATCAGAAGCTTCGTTGTGGAACGTTCCAGACGACTTCGCATTCTCGGTCTGTTCTGCTTTGCCTTTCTTGACATCCTTAGCTTTCCGAGTCGCTTCAACATCCTTGGCATCTCCTGTAGGAGCTTCTGAACCATTGATTTCTTCCATCTCAGAATCACTCTCTGCAAACCTCTGTCGCTTTTTAATTGGTCGATTTCCACTGCTTCCGCCGCTAGATTTGGTGCCTCCAGGATTAAGATTAGCAAGTGCATGATCGCTAGCATCTGGTCGACCAAGAGTGAATCGATCAAGTGTGGAAATTCGGGAAGTCGTAGAAATTCTTGGCGCGGTTGTTTTCTTGTCTTTGCGCGGAAGTTCTAAGCGACTTGGGGAAGGAGACCGAGGAGCGTCGGAATCACTTAGCGGGCCGGATTGTCGTGGGCGCTTCTAGTGAATGTTAGATCGTTGTCTCTTCCATTGACAATATGCAAAGGTAGGGGGTATTGGGTGTTCTGCAAGCGAGAAAGGAAAAAAGAAAGAATGGATGGAGTGAATAAGTGGGGGAAAAAAGACTCACTCCACCAGGCTTTCCATCGTGAAATCCTGTATGCTTGGCATTGCCCATGCGTTGTTGGCCGACAGAAGTGTTTGTACCTATGTGCGCAGACAAAGCAGGCAAGTGTCCTTGACTTGCAAGTAGAGGAAGGGTTCCATCTGCTTGTTGCTCCAGACCATTTCCTTGCCGAGAACCTGGGTGCGTGACAAGAGGCTCATTCGACTGCGGAATGGTATTGGGAGGTGGTGCTAGGTGTTCACGTGTCCGTACAGAGCTCTGAGTCTCAGTAGGACCCTGATCTTGGTCACGAGGTTGCGTCGAAGCTGTTAGACGAGATGTACCTTGATCAGGTGTAGGAGGAGGACCTCTTACGATTGGAGGATCCAGATAAGGCCATAGACGAGGGGGGATAAAGTAGTCCTCCGGAGCGTTGGTCGCCGCGCAGCGGTCTCGATAGTCTTGTGCATCTTTAGCCCTGGAAGGCCGGTCAGGTTGGTTGCCCTTCTTACTAGACATAGCTGTAACTGCTTTAACTATGAATAGGTTTGAATAGACAGTGTGATGATGCTTGTGGGAGAAGGTTTCCAAAAGGGGGCACCCCGTTATTTATACTCGTATAATAGGCGAAGTGATTCGATTGACCAACAAGCGCGAAAGCGCTTATATTCACTAGATATCTACGATGATGGAGCTTTTCTAGCTAGGATATACGAGAAGGCTGAGTATTTTTTGGCCTAAGGTTTTACACAGCTATTTTTCAATAAATATTCACCTATTAGGTTGCAATAAAATACTGTACTCTACAGGCATTATAGTGAATTTTCCCACTCTAGTTCATTCCAAGCTTTGCGGATGCTAAATATGAATTGCAGAGTGAATTACATCCCGAGGATTAGCCCTTAACGGCAACAAAAGGACAAATGGAAATTGGACGAAGTTTGACAGTGGTTGGTGGCTTCCGGGAAAATGCCTTACTAACCTCATTAGGGAGAAGCTTGGTATGTCGACCTCACAAATTTTTACAAAATTGATTGTATTCTCACCGACTACCTTCCCACCGAGTCAATCAACTACTAAACCCCACTCAGATTACCTGTCTCTCCTCAGAACCAATCCCCCAAAACTCCAAGGCCATATCCCCCTCGTTTCCATCTCATCTTCACAAGGCAATCCAGCATCTCCTCAAAGGGCTAGGTACGCACTTGTATTTGCCAATTCTCGGATCGGTCATCACTTCCAACTCCGTCGTCGTCATTCTTCGATCCACCGGGATTATATCCATCTTGATGAGATCGGCCCGTTCCTCGAATGGCGTTAGTGGCACGAGGTCGGGATTTCTGGTCTTGAAAGTGCTATAGCGCGAGAATCTCGGTATTAGCATTGCGCTTCTAGGAGAGTTTCAAAGGTGAAGATCGGCCCAGGAGATTGGAGAGTGAATACTCCAGAACTCCTAAAATACTCTGGAATGAGAGAATATGCTCCAAGAAGACTCACCTGTAATAGTTCCAGAGCGGGTAATTGGCGACCTCAGGTGCCGACCCTCGTGGAGCTAGGGGAGGGGTCGGGGAACCTGTGAGGACATGGTGGAACGGGTGTTTCTGGTTTTGGTATGGGTTATAAGGATCGTATGAGTTTCTGTCTGTGACTGAATTAAGTTAGTGATGGATAAGCAGAGCGCAGAGGGAGGACGCGAACCTGCCGTAACATCGCCATCAGCTTCACCATCTGCTCCTTCGCTCCCTGTATCACATTCTCCCAAGAAGACTAAACCATCAAGCCTGGTATTTTCTTCCCAGTCTTGAAATAGGTTAGAAGTATCAGCTACCTCGTCGGTCGCGGTGGGGACATTCGAAGAGTGAGACGCATTTTCCGACTTCACAACTAATGTTGCGTTCTTTCGAGTAAGTCGCAACGGCTTTGGTTCTAGGATATTTGATGTGTGTAAATCCTGCAGTGCTTCCTTTGGTGGAGTCAGCATGGGTCTGGAGGTATAATCGGAAACTTACCTTGACTGATTCGGCTTCTTCTTCCATCTTAGACATAGACTCAAAACTCATGCCAAAGGCATCTCGATGATCAGAGATAAACTGTACAGAGTCCGAGTCTCGGGTGACCGAGGTAGGTACATGCTGCATCTATTTGGAATCAATTAGCATGTCACTCAGATCAAGAATTTCTCACATACCTGAATTTCCACGTTCTTGAATTGTTCAGAAGGTGTCTCTTGTAATTCACCGCTTTGAATTGCTTCAATAACTTCATCTGCCCAGTCGAATGTACTTAGGGAGATTTTTATCGATGTTTCCGTAGTTGACGCCATCGTCATCGGTATTTTGCGGTTATTACGATTCTTTGGAATTGAGCTCCGAGGTGAACAGTACTATATAGAACACATGTCCCAGCCCCCCCAAATTATATATTTCATCTTTGAAAGATGATTCAAGAGGTCCGCCCGTCTATTCACGTATGATTCAGAGACTCGAAGAGGAGTAATCATGCGTGGACAACAAGAAAATATTAACTCGTATAGAACAGAAAGTATATTCCAGACAGTTTCGTCGCATCCTATTCCGACTTTTCTTTACCCTTTTTATCTATTGTCTCATACTCTTTCTCGCCCTTCTTATCGTCCCCCACCCTATCATCCATCTCGTAGAAACCTTCTCCAACAGCAGTCCAACATTTTCTCAACTGGCTAGAAGCATCCAGTGGGTAAGTAAACATCCCCATATCCCAAATCCAGTGAGATGATGACAGCAAAGGAAGCAACAACAACTTACCTCTGGTAAAAACAGCGATATTCCCTCAACTTCCTATCCTTAAATAAGCACTTCTCTCCACGCGTCATCAGTACCTCATGGTACACGACGCCCACGGCACAAAGCCCTGTTCTGTCAACCTTTAGAGCAGGTGCTGCCGCCGCCACCTGAAAGAAAGCCACGTTTTGCAGACGCGGCGTGGGCGGCGGGGGCGGGGACGGAGACGAGGACGGGGACGAGGACGGGATGGCAGGATGGGCGGCGGCTCGACGGCGCAGATTGTAAGGAGGTAGCATGTCTCTGAATGGTTGCTGCATATCGTGCGCTCGATCCTGGTCTGCTAGTGCTGCTTCGGCGGTGATCTCGCTGAAGAGTTCTTCGTCAGGCTCAGCTTCGTCAGAATTCGAATCGGGTATCTCTTCGTCGGAGTCTTTGTCGGGGTCGGCTTTGTGCCTCATGTTCGTAGGAGTAGGTGGCTTTGGTGCTGTTGGTGGGAGCGGTGGGTTTGGTGGCGAGGACCGTGAGAAGGAGCGCTGGCATGTAGTGGATTCCATTACTATGATTGCTTACTTTGATTGTGGGACAATGGGGGAGTGGATGGGGTCGAGGGGAGGGAGAGAAATATGTCCTTGATCTGTCCCATGTCGCAGCATTTGGGCGCTGTGGCGACCAGGTGGGTGAGTGAATACCATACTGAACGAACTATGTCACTTTTTGCTACGTCTGTCCATTGTCTCGTTGTGTAATGGGATCATGGTGCTATAATTGATTCTTTCGCCTTGTAGTTGCTATCATTATCTCGTTTTTCACTTGTGGGGCTTTTACCTTGGAATGAAAGTATATTTTGCTCCTACTAGTAAGAGTCTCATTATTTCAAGGTGAGTGAGATATTGGGAGGGAGGTGGGGACGGTGAGTAGAACGAATCATCATGATCCTGGATTCAATAGGGGGGGTACTTCTTCGGGATTCACCCCTTTTCTTGCTTCGTGAATTAAGCGAGCCAATCATAACGGGTAATTTGCAAATAGGAATGATCGTGGTTGTGGGAACCGAATTGTTGTAAAAGTAGATCGCAAAATGGTGAGTGATTCGATGGTTGAGATATATAATTATGAATATACGTTCTGAGTGATAGAAGGGAGTGAAGAGAACGATGGATGTTGGGGTGAGTTAATTGAAAAGGGGCGGATGTTTTCCGCAAATTACCCCGCGTATTGTGACCTTGATATCCGGTAGTCCACGTACCCCTCTACTATTTATCTATAACTAGAACAAACTCCTTCCCTATACATTTTGATATACCTCGCTCATACGTAAAGATAATAGCCATTTACATCTTCATCAGTCCATAATTTTCCGCCAAAGATTTACCGAAAAAGCCCGGAATGGCAAGTAGCACAGCAGTGACAAAAGACCATGGCAAGAGAACAGTCATTGTGACGGGGTCTGCTCGTGGGATGTAAGAATATGGGTCCCAGAGTCCAAGAGCACAGTTAATGAGAACGGGCTAGAGGGAAAGCAATTGCGCTTCGATTGGCGCAGGATGGATTCGACGTCTGCATCAACGATATTTCGGCGAACCAGGCGGAGATCGATGAAGTATGTAAGATTACATATTTGCTGCCCAGATGAAATGCACTGGCACTGATACTTTCTCTCCTCAGACAGTGCAGGAGATACGCTCGCTCGGTCGTGCTTCCTATGGCCATGTAGCCGACGTATCCAAGCTCCCGGAAGTGGAAGAGCTGGTCGCGGCGTCGGTGAAGCAATTAGGCAAGCTGGACGTCATGATCGCCAACGCGGGAATCGCGCAGGTAAAAGCTATGCTTGAGCTCACGGAGGAGGATGTGAGGCGGGTGTTTGAGGTGAATGTGTTTGGGGTGTTTAATTGCTATAGGGAGGCGGCTAGTCAGATGATTAGACAGGGGGGCGGGGGAAAGATTATCGGTGCTGCTAGGTGGGTGTTTTAAGTCTCCTTCCCTCCCCCCCAATAGCTTTCCCTGGCGCGGAGAATGTAGAAAAGAAGACGGAAGAGCGTGGGACGGAATCTCATAAGCACAGTATCGTAGCATTCAAGCCTTTCGCCATGCTCTCCCACTACTCCGCCTCGAAATTCGCCGTCCGGGGTTTCACGCAAGTCTTCGCCATGGAAATGGCGTCCCATAATATCACGGTAAATGGCTATGCGCCGGGAATTGTGGGAACGGCAATGTGGGAGCTGATTGATGAGGAGTTGGGCAAGACGACAGGGTCTAAGAAGGGTGATACGATTCAGAAGTATTCAGAGCAGATTGCTCTGGGTAGAACAAGTGTCCCTGAGGATGTAGCTAAGTGTGTAAGTTTTTTAGCTAGCCCTGATAGTGATTATATGACGGGTCAGACTTTGGTTGTTGATGGGGGGATTGTTTTTAATTGATTGGTTAGGTAAGGGGGTTGCGTGTGTTAAAGTTACTTGATTGTGATGGAATAATATGGAGGGGGTTTTATATATTTATCTGCTTGGACTTCTAAACTCAATGGATTTGTGTTCGTATATTGGATCTCTGATCAGTTGAGATGAGTTTATTGTCAACACAAGATTTTTATTGGAAATTTTACGCAGAGATCTTAAATACCCTGAATCTTTTAAAAGTTTATTTCAGGAAAATTTATGTTTTGTTCTATAGAGAAATGATTTTTGAAGAATTTTTTCTTTGTAAGATTAGCTCGACTCATCTACCCCTGTTTTGCTTTGCTTCGACTCTATTCCTATTTCTTTCGATGTAAAACTTCCAAGCTATCATCTGGTAGATTCAACTTCGAAACTTAACAGTAGTTATTACTTTGACTATCGATAATTAAAGCATATTATATATTCACTCATCTCCTCGATCAGAATTTTAATGAATGTGATTGCACCTGACAACGGACAATAGTAGAAATAGCAACAAAAATGATTGCCAATCTCATAAGTCAAAAATGTTCTCCACTTTAGATATGAGGCTTTATATCTCTTTGACGTTATTCCGGAAACTTCCCAGATCTAAATCTAGGAATAGGAAACATCTCGTCAATTCAACATAGCGTACTCGAGAACTTTCTCGCGAGAGATTCTTCAGTTCCGAGTCCTTCCTTCTCGCACAGTTTTTCCACAGACTTTCTTGATTTCATTTTGTCGAATAAGGAACAATTCAGATCCACGTCAGCAAGATGTCAAGCAGCTTCAGCGAAACACTCGCTAAGGAGCTGGAGCCTGAGTTCCCCTCCCCTCTCTTATCGCTAGATGCAACAGGATCACAGACACGAACACCATCACCTCCCTCCTCCCCTCTCTCCCCACCACTATCATCCCCACTTTCGCTGCGGCCTTCTCCTACTTCGCCGAAGGAACGCATCATCGTCCGACTTCCACCTTCCCCATCATCATCACCATCACCTATTAATATCTGTTCGACATCTCCTTCCTTTAACCCCGCCATTTCATTCAACGAAGAAGGAACTGTCATTACTGGAGATATAGCCGAGCAAACTACGGCCTGCAAACTCGACGGAGCGGCGGAACGCTATCATCACCTCCGTGAAACGCACAAGAAGGAAGGCAGAGAAAGAAAACGAGAGTGGTTTAGGTGGAGATTGGGAATTTTGGTGGAGGAGAAACAGGTTACACAGGCTGAGATTGAGTTGTGGGGACATCCGAAGTTGGGGAGTTACAGGTGTCGGCCGAGTGGGTTGAGGAAGGTTTGGACGGTTATTGTTGAGGAGGTTTGGTGAGACTGAGGGTACTTGCTTAGGGTGAATGGCGCATGATGTGTTGGAAATTGGTTGCAGTTATTGGGAGGGTGAATGGAGGGTCTGATAAGTATGGAGTAGACAAAGTCTTATACTGTAATTTTGACAAGGCGGCGGGCCGAAGCGAGGAAATAAAAGGGGGTTCAGCATAGTAGACCACTTCACACATTTCATTCCCTCACAAACATAATAAACTCTCACTTTTTCGGTAGTAGGGGCTTCGTAACTCTGCCAGCCTTTAGCAGTGAATTTTTCCAGATTTATGCTACATTTCCATGTCTTCTGCTCCATTCTTCAAAAACCGTTTTGACAACGTCAAGTTTTCTGCAAATTGACTACAGCATCGCATCAACAAAAATTTATCGAACCTATTTACTATTCTATATTTATTTCAATTTCTCATGTGCTTTTGCAGATTTGTGATCCTCAGATAGCATCTTTCTGCCTTTTGCATTTGCGAAAACGGCACGACCTGCTTTTCTCTTTTGGAATTTGGCAACTTCATACACACAAGTGAGTATATTGTAACCTCCATTTACTTTTGTTTATATCACAAAGACAGGTTGCTAACCTTTCCCAAGCACCGAATAACCCCTTCCATTAATGGACTGCCTAAGCGGAGACATGAGTTGGGCGGACGAGGTCAACGACGCTGTTGAGGCAGGCGAGCTGCCATCAATGCCTATAGAAAAGGATTGTATTCAGAGGAACGAGGGGCTCTGGTATGCCCAAGCAAGTTTCATAGAGACTTCTATTAACTCAACACTGAGCCCCGAAGCGTCGCCATACAGCCAATTATTCGAACCAGATCACCTAACCGGCACCCCACCATCTCATTCCCTGAAAGTCTCTGACGAGAAAAGCTCAACGGCGGCGTGCTATCTAAGTGGAAATGTCAACACAGCTGGCAACGAAAACCTCCAGCTGCTCGAGCGGCATTGGTTCGATAATATTTGGAAGCAAGTGAGTCCAAAACATGAAGTGGAGGATAAAGACGTTCGGGAGCCAGCTATTTCTCGGTCAGTTTCAAGCGTTAATGAAAGAATGCGCCTCAATGAGCGGCAAATGTTAAGGGAGTGGGGAAAGCTAGAGTCAAACTTTTACGCTCACTGGGCGATCAACGGCTGGCCTGAGGGTTCGAGCAAATACAAGAAGGCGATGAGGGAGAAGAAAATACGTGCGTGGAATAAGAAGCGGCAAGCACGGATTGAGCGACCATGGGTAGGTAGAACTAAGCACAATGCTTGGTCTAAAATGCACAACGATTGGTTTAAAAGTAAACTCGGCATAGAGACAACGGAAGAGCTTATTACCAGCAAAGAACGAGAGCTTATGAAGAGTTATCCGAGGCACTTCAAAAGCCGCCCAAAGTCACCAAGTTCATTGCGACAATGCTGGACATTGGATCCTTGAAGTTCATCAGTGAAACTGGGGGATATCGTTTGAGAGGGGAGGAAAAGGGGTTTTGGTATTAGGATGCTTTTGGAGGAAACAGACTCTAGTGTTCCACGTCTTACGAAATGTGGTTGAAGTAAACAAGTAAACAAGTAGACATGCCTATATGTATAGATAAATGTTTGATAGAATTCTGAAAGGGTGTTCCGTCAAAGTAACAAAAAGAAAGTATCCTTCTAAACTTGTAGAGATATAAACGTGAATTGCAGCATCGTAAAACGCGTAGTGGAAGACGCGTTTATCACCCAAGGGGAGTGTATCCCCCCACGCCCCATCTTCACTTTAAATTAAATTTCGATCTACCAACCCATCTCTTCCGGATATTTCGATAACTCTACAGTCTCCCACCTCTTGGATCAAATTAAAAGAACCGATCTCTCACGTTGTACAACAAGAACAAAAGCAAGAACAAAGCCACATAACACTTCGAAAAGCAAGGGGTTGACGCTTTGATTATTGATTATATATTTGGGTATAGGTACTGTGAATACGGCCCGATCTCCTCACGAAGTTACTTGCTAATGTGCTAAAAAGAACTCACATCTGACGCTACGAGTCCTTCGAGAAAATGGATCACGGATCGTTACCAGAGGGTTCCAATGCAATGGAGCTCTCATATCCAATTCGCACCAGGAGAACCGGTGATCTGCCTCCGAAGCTATCTCCTAAAGTCGAAGTAACTGCTAAGCAAAGTAACGTCTCCAAGGAGGAAGAAGAAGTACCCAGGCACCTAATCGACGAGGATGACAAGTCTGAAGATATCACCTCTGTTCTGGACGCACCAAGTTCCTCCTCCGCAGAGTCTAGTCTAGCACCATCCTCTCAAATTGGCAATTGTGCAGGAGTCCTCGAGAGGCTTTTAAAGCTCACCGATATGGCTGAACCATTCCTCCACAAACGATCCTTACTCGCACGTCTGTCTGATTCGAGTACTTACGCCAATCCTGATATTTGCATGCCACCCTACAACGGAGCCAAGGACTTTGACGAGAACCATCCAATGCTAGCGGACGTAGACGAACTAGAGGTTTCTGAAGCTCCTGTAACCATGCGAGACTATCAGGTATGGTGCCATTACCGCTGGAAACAGCGACGGGGATGGTGGTACTGGACTCCGAGCCCATTAAGAACTTGTATTACTGCTATTCGTTATCATAAGGAGGAGTAAATATTCTAGGACTGGAGCTGTCATTGAGGATCGTGTAGACGAGAATGTACAGTACTGGGTGACTTTGAGCGGCAGTAGGAAGGCAATAAAGCATAAATCATGGAAACACCTCAATTTCCAGTTAGATTCCATCGTAATAGTGAAAGTAGGTACCTATTCGACCCAATGTGTAAACTACATTATAGAATTCTGGCATTTTGATATATTAAATTTCTTTAGAAAAATCTCACAAAGAGACGACTTTGACTGTAATAGGCTGGAGAAATTTAGGTATGAGGCACCAAGTTGGATGATAAAAGGGAGAGTGGGTACAATATTATGAGTCATGGGTCGACTTCGGCCATGGAAGTACTATGGGTCCCATAGTGGGGCATAAGTGGGAATAGCTTCACTTATCGCCCCTTTAGGCTCTATAGGTGAATCTGTATGATTTATATGGGCTAGCTGTGGATCAATAGGATTCACCAGGAGGCACCCCTTAAGTATATAAGGGGGTCATCCTCCCACCTCTCTTCTAGCCCTAGACTCAATTACAAACCTATTACATGCACTTGATTCTCACACTAATATCATTGATATTATCACCACCTTTAGTGATACCAACAGGGAGGACATGGATTGAGGACTGGAAATTGGTCACTGTACTGAGGAATAAATCTAAAGTAAGTTTGAAGTTCCCTTATTTAAGATCTGAACGAGAAGGAACGAAACAGAATACAAAAGGATAGTGCGAGGAGCAGGAGCTAGGTAATTAGTACATACGATGTAATGCCAGCATTATTGAGATTTGGACTGGGAAATGGAAGATTCCCCGACTGGAAGTATAAGCGAGTATTGTTTCTTATATATTTCGTCATTATCATATGAACTGCTAAAGTCTAGAATCGTAAACCCTAGTTGGGATAGTTCTTAAGTTAGTTTAATTCTAAATCTCTGTAAGTATATAAGTTAGCTCCTCGGCACACTTTGCACTTTCCTGACATATATCAAAAACTCTACTCTTTAGATAATTAGGGCCTTCCCAATCTTAGCGCCAGAAAAAGGAGCAGAGCAAACAGCAAAGCTGGGTTTGCGCACCTCGCGCACCACCCTCGATGCACGGTTTCAAATTCCATCCAAAATTCGAGAATCATGTTTACTTTTATTTGTAACAGTCATGAAGATGAAAAAGAAGAAAGACTGCAAATCGGTTTCGGTCTTGGTGACATGAAGGGAGGAAGATTGTTATCCATGATGGACATCTGTGATTTAGAAAATATAAAATCCCCCGAAATTAAAAACTCAGAACTGGCTCTAATAATCGGATTTGTGATATGTAACTCGGGGAACCGGTCCCATGAGGAGGGCGGTGGGCGTCCGCAGCCTTCTCAAATTTGTGAAGTTGACTGAAGAAAAAACATCCACAGGGAAGATCCATTGTGCACGTGCGAAATGGATCCATATCACGTGAATCTGGAGACCCACACGTGTCTATCACTCCTTCCCTCTTTCCTAAAATGCAAGTTCGCTGTCTAGCTTCTGACTCGGCTTGTACGAGTCTTCTACATGCACTGCAATCTTTATTCAGACCTTCATTCAGACCTTCATTCAGACCTTCATTCAGACCTTCGTTCAGACCTTCATTCCAACAGCCACAGATCCGTTCGTGCTCGTGTCGCTCTATCCAGCGAAGGTGACGAGTCTTCCTGGATCCGCAGTTGTTCATGCCGTTACAGCGTAAGGTTATAACTTCAAGGTGAAACCCAATCCTAGCTGGGTGCTACCTTTACTCGATCTCAAGAGTTTATTGACTCCATCTTAAGCGGCAATTTCGAACCCAGCCCTCCTTTAACGTCCGTCGTCAATCCGCCGTCACGTGTGCGAATGGCCTTCTCTGGGTCAAGTGACTTAGCTAGCTAAATGTGTTCAAATGTTTGTTAACGTTTTCTGTATGCCTCTTGGTTGTGAGAATGGCTTGAAGTCATAGTTGTCGTCGAGATGAGGATTTCGAGCGGTGGAGGGCAGCGGCACCAGCGTTCCGAGCCCGGCTCCCCCTTTTCACGACGAATCGAAAGCTCGAACGTTTCATTATTAATAAAGCAAAAGCGACATCACATTGCAATCGTAAAAGGTATTTGAATGATAGATATGTCGCAGAGAAGAGATAACTCTTTTGAATATCTCATAGAACTAAACCAGATCCACCATATTATTTCCCAACCATCCAAGTACTCGAGAAACGACAGACCTCAAATTATATCATTAATAATATCCATCGTGTTCATTCATAGACAGTCGGGGCCATTTTGAAGACCAACATATCAAAATCCCAAGAGCTGAGAAATGAGCCCCCCCTTAAAAGCTACAAATTCAGGGAATAGCAATGATGAAACCACCTTCCATCATCCTTTATATGTCCTTTCAAGTCATTAGGAGCAGCCTAATTGAGCGACTTCGACATCCTCAGCAGTCTCTGTCCGGTTCTGACAGCCTGCCTTCCCACTGCAAAAACCTCACTTTCTGTCTCATTGGGCGGAAAAGTCAGGAATCAGTTTCTCTTTTCGCATCGCATCAAGAGCTTCCTTGATCCAAACCCTACTATTAAACGTCTCCCCCCATTTTTCCACCCATGCCCCATCCACGATAACGTTCACTCCCACCAGAACATCATGGATCCTCGCGATCTGCTCCTCAGTCAGAAATCTCGAAACCTTCAATGCTGCAACGATCTCTCGACTCGCCGCGATGTCTTCAATCATTTGCTCTTCCATGATCCACTTTCCACTGGGATTATTGGCCGTTGTCATGTCGGTGCTGTGATAGATTTGTCCAAATGGCTTGGAGACGGGAAGGAAGATTAACCAGTGCCACTCGGAATCGGCATTCCGAGCCAGGCTGGAGAGGATGATATAGAGACAGCTATCTTGATAGTTAATCTGAGGATCGAATTCGGACATTGTCATTACACAATAAGATCTGGGTAATCCCTCTCTTGGTTGTCGAAGGTCGAGTGACCGGTTTCGGTGCATTGGTTTCCCAAAGTTCTTAATTGGGCCGCATGCTTCAATTAGCGATTCGCCGCTTTGAATATATTAGGACTGAGATCAGACTTGGCATTGCTAGGAGTTTTTTATTTCTGTCTTTTCGAGAATAGCGGCCCACTCAAAAATTATGGAATGGCGTTGACCGAGAGACTATTTGTTAAGGAATTATTTTCGATTATTTTCGGTGTACACGCGTTAGAATTTTCAACATATATAGTCTTGCTATACCAAAGTAGGCAATCTATGTTGGATTCTCCGTACGTGCACTGTTACAGTCATTTGCATATGCCGAGGGCTCGAAATAACTCAATTTACTCGCGACTCTACCTGGCCTGCAGACGTACTGGCTTGTTTGTGTTCCTATGTTATCTATATACTGCATTTACCTCGTGGGTAGCATATAGCACAGCATAGTGATAGTATGCTAATATGTAGTAGTGTGCCAAGCATAGTTCTGGGATCGAGCTTGCTTCTTAGAGACGTCTGGAAACATACCCCTATGTATTCTATTCCCTTGGAGACAACTGAATGAACTTCCTCTTCCCTCTTTGCTTTCGATCCTCTAAGCACATTTTTTTCGTGACTGCTTTTATAGATTACGCTCTTTGACGCGATAGGGGGGTTGGAGCGACTTATTACTTTATGTACTTCATGCTATGCTATTGGAAATTGCTTTCAAAACAAGGGAACAAATTCCACATCTCCTAAAACCCACCTTACCCACAACGCCCCCGATGCAATTACAACATTTGCACAACTCATCATCAAAAGGAAGCAGTATTAAGCCGAAATATATATTATATATTCAAAACCTGAAAACAAGCTAAACAAATCTCTATCAAAAAACAAACCTAACGCTCAAATACATACCGTTCTCATTGTGAGAGAAGCCAACCAAAACATTACAACGCCGAAACCCATGGCAATGAAAATAAACCCATTTTTGGTACCAATACTCATAGTGCAATCGCTCACCTTATCCTTAACGCCCTGCGCAGCCAACGAGCCTATAAAATCATGATCCAAACGATTTGGTTCTTGGTAGAGGACGGCGCATCGCTGCCCTCGATAGATCTGCCGATGGCGGTCTCGGAACGAGATCTCCGACTCGCCTTTGCGTCGTGAAACGTCGAAGAAATCGTGAGGGAGGTTCTGGGCTGCCATGTTTTAGTTTTTTGTTGTGGCAGCTATGGGCTGTGGTTGTTTGTGGAAAATAGCGTGGAGCAATGTTGATTTGTTGATATGGGTCTGTTTGGTGAAGATATTGTAGTAATTAATTGATTATAATTACGGGTCTTTATAGATCGGGGGATCAATCATACAAAGCATTTGTTTTAATAAAAACTCCCAAATAGATTCAAGTAGAAGAAAGATGCTTTGTATAATTTGATAATGGCGATTGTTGTGGGTTGTTTGTTCGATTATTGAAAATAAGAAGCTGAAAGGGAGGGCGGATGAGGCGTGTCTTTGTTCGATCGTTGACGAAGCAAATCGTATTGAAGCTGTATGAAAGAATAATTGCATAACGTTGTAGATTGCAGAAGCTGTAGCTTACTAGGACTTCCAACTTATATTCCTCACTCTGCTCTGAGCTCCTATCTATCTCCCCTGGAAAACTATTCTTAATCCCAATTTTTATGCCATCTCCTTCTCCAATCTCCAAATCTATCCCTATACCCATTTTCACATACCAACCCCCCAAAAGGCGTAAATCGTGTGTACTCTCTCCTATATATATGGGCTAAGTCGCTGTACCTTTCACTTATGTGCCCCCTAAATCTAAAGTCCTGCATATCAACCCCTGTCCCTATGATCCTGGAATCGAGCTGGACATGCCATCTGAACCTGCCGTATCCGGTGTGGCCAACGAGGAATCTGGATCTGGGAGAGGAAGTGGAAGTGATAGGAGGTTATTAGCAGGAAAATGATGCCCATTAGATATTCTCTTATCCTATGTTTCTCGCTGGGATGCGATTCCAAAGCAGGGTAACAGGGACTCTCACAGTGACGATTGATGATGAAGAGCAACAAAGGGATGATGTAAAGATATTGAGATGGAGGTGGAGGCAAAAATGGCTTCGCAAGGAGGAAAAAGAGGAAAATTCGCATAATGACAATGTGAGGATAAATTGGGGGCCCAGGACAATGAAATAAATGTGATAGAAATTGGTATTGCTACAATGCTAAGAGAACCTGAACTCCAACTCCGTGCCCTATGCAGTGACTTATCTACATTATCACTTCTACATCTCTTTTCTTTTCGGCTGCATCGACTTTCAATGGTACAGCGTTGGCTGTGCGTAACCATTCGCCATTGAAGGCATTGATGAGCCAGTTATTTAGTTCTACAACATTGTTAGTGCCAAATCGACAGGGTAGAGGAACATGACTTACTATCATATACGATCTTATTCGCATTATGGAAATAGATAGAATGGTCGCTATCAGGGAATACATGAACATCGTAATTCTCTACTCCGGCCAGATCGAGTTTATCTAGTAGCGTCAAAGAGTTCTGCATATGTACATTATCGTCTGCCACACCATGCATCAATAAGAACCGAACGTTTTGATGTAATGCTGTCATGTTGCTGATAGTTGCATTTTTATAGCCCCCAGGGTTATTCTGTGGCGTGTGCATATATCTCTCCGTATAAATAGAATCATAAAATCGCCAGTCAGTCACTGGCGCTACCGCCATTCCGTAAGAGAATGTTTGACCAGCATCTTGTTCAAGAGTCTTCAGTGTCATGAAACCACCATATGACCAACCCCAGATGCAAAGCCTCGATGAATCAACATATTTCTTGGCTGCCCAAATTTTTGCTGTCGCAATCTGATCGTAAGCTTCGTAGTATCCGATATTGTCACGGATGATAGAGCGGGCCTTTCGACCAATGAAACCAGTGCCACGGCCGTCAACAGTTACTACGATGTATCCGAGACTTGCGGCTATGTACGCTTGAAAATCTACATTCCATCCTTTATTAACTGTCTGAGATCCTGGTCCTCCGTAAAGATGGAATAAAACTGGATACTTTTTCTCCTCGCTGAAATGTGGCGGTCTCCGCTCAACAACATTAAGGTCGAAACCATCTATATTTACAATTGAGTAGATCTCAATGGGAAGCTCGTGCTTTCGTGCCAAGTCCGCAAGACCTGGGTTTTCTTCAATTATGTCCTCGTAATGATCGGGATTGCTTGGGGTACTAATGACCTTTTGCCACGGAATATCTGGGCCTTGGTAGTTCACGAGAGCGTACCCTGCTCCGCTGGAAAAGGAAACCCCATAGTAACCTTCCTTGGTGGTATCTGTGAGTGGCTGAAGATCTGTGCCATCTAGCTTAACACTATATACGTGGCGTTGGATTGATGATTCCTTTGTTGAAACAAAATAAATCAAATTATTCTTCAAATCAACAGCGGAAGGAGCATTTATAACCTCCCACTCCCCAGATGTGAGCATAATGGGATCTGGGTTGTCTAATGGTGTGAAATAGGCTAGATGATCATAATTATCGTGAATAATGGTATCGATGTAGCCGTCTTGAGGACGACCGTTGGAAGGGTCTGCTGGGATATATCGCGTATTCTCTGAGACCTCGAACCAACCGCCGTCGATATTCAGAACATCAACTGTTCGTACAGTCTTACCAGTACGAGTCGTCACATCAACAAGGACAACGCGAAGCATATCGCTTTCCCGATTAGTCTCACGGATAAGCACCTTTCCTGTTGAGCCAGCCCACACGACTTCCGTAATCAACAAGTCCTTTGGCTCGAATCCGCCAGCAATTTTGACGTCAAAAACATCACCTTTCTCGATGTCATAGAATTGAAGATCAACTGTCGGGTTTGGAGCGCCGGCTTTGGGGTATTTGATTTCCCTCACTTCCGGGTAATTTTCTTCGCCTGGCAGTGGTTTGGTTCCACTAGGTCTGGACAGAAAATACTGCACAGGATATTCTGGAACTTCGGACTCGTTTGTGCGTAGAAAAGCGACATATTTGCCATCTTTGGCCCACCAGGTAGCACTATTCCCACCGAAAACTTCCTCCTCATAGACCCAATCCGGAACGCCGTAGAAAAGCTCACTACCACCGTCGTGTGTTATTTGAATAACCGTGGGCGAAGATAATTTCCGTAGAAATAGATTGTTATCTCTAGTAAACACAACAGCATCACTTTGGGGGCTCCAGCTAGCCAGTTGTATCCTCCCATCCACATTTGTGAGATCTAGCGGTTCTGCTGATTGTGATTCCACGTCGAAGATCCAATATTTCGCATAGAAAGAATGCCTCCAATTCGACTTCTGATCAGTTGCAATGAGAACCTTTTTTGAAATCTGGGCTTGGGCCGACAAGGCTTGCATATAACGATTTGCCACCGACTTCAAAATAGCCATTCTTCATCAATGTTTTCGAGAGCAGCGTATTAGCCACGCTGGCATTGTTTCTAACATCTTTCACGATAAGATAGTCTCTACCTGTAGCCTCTTGTTCGAGTAACAGTCCATCCTCGCCAGTCGCACCGTCTATCCATGAAATAGTGTGCTGTCTTGCCCGGAATGTCCCTGCCTGAATCTGACCCAAAGTGATTTTCTTCCCATTACCTCGAGATGCCGTTGCCGCGGGGTCATGAGGCGATTCTGAGGAGTGTCGATATGCTTGACTGCTCAGAAATATGAATAATGCCAACACCCATGCCCCAATAAATATTCCGCCAATTATCCAAATCAACCGCCGCAGCTTTTTATCAACTGCTTTATCGAAACCATTGTTGATGAAAGATCCAATCTCCGGATCGTAATCGTCTTTGTCTTCCTCATCGACAAGAGGAACTTCGTCATTGGTATCGTCTTTGTATCCCAGAGAGTCTCCTCGTGGGGGGAATTTTGCAGCAACCATCTGCTTTTTGCCATTCATTGTCCACTCTAATTTCTCCGACCTATCTGCAATGCGATCAAATACTAGACTCGTTGTCGATGCTGAGGATGTAGATTCTATCGACTCTCTTCCCTGGATATCCTGGTCAAGAGCTGCCTCTTCATGCCCTGCCATGATGCTCCGGGAAATATTTCACGTGTGAGGTGTCAAAGCGAAGACTGAGAAGGTAATCGTATCATCGCACATTTGGGTATAGAAGTACCATTGACTGCTTCGCATATATGTGTTTGTATAGTGGTGCGATCTATTAAAAGCCCTTTGCGGACGAGAGTTGTCGTCTTTGTTTGACAAGTCATACTGTAGCTTATAGGCGAGCCGAGTAACGTCAAGCAATCGGAAACTCACTTTACCTGGAATAAATCGACTTACACGATTAATATCGGCAGAGTAACAAACAACTATTGACCATGATCGACTGCATTACATTTAGAAGTCGATTAACCTAGCACCGTTAGGGAAAAGGTATGGGCCCCAAATATAGCTGGTGAATATAGTCACGTGATAAGTCCATAATTATATCTATTCCATTTCACAGCACGAAGAACATAAAAAAACCCAGAAATTTCTATTCTAATTTCAGAAATATTTTAAGTCACAGCAACAGCTCCTATCGCTTCTAGGTGACATCATCTCTTGCATCAAAAACATCAAACTGAATCACCTATCGCCTCTAGAAAGAAGTTCCAATTTGGCATCTTAATGTCTACCGAATTACCTAAAATGTCACAAACAACCAGAGATTCTCTACTGAAGGTCAGGAAGATGGTGCCTCCAATGCTGGAGAAATTCCATAAAGGTAGCGAAGCAACGCAGAGGGCACATTGGACTTACTGATCTATACAGGGCAAATGGGTAGAATAGCCGTAATTGGAGGTAGTGAAGACTACACAGGAGCTCCGTACTTTTCAGCAATGGCGAGTGCAAGACTTGGTGCAGATATGGTCCGATCTGCCCTCCCCCCTAATCAAGTAGTCTCCTAACGAGACAATAGAGCCATGTTATCTGCGAACCCCAGGCTGGTCAAGTCATCAAAACTTACTCTCCGAATCTAATGGTCCATCCATATATGCGACAATCAAGCCACGCCAGCACCTCCGATTCCGCATCCTCAATCGCAAAGAATATTATCGATATGTTACCTCGATTACACGTCATAGTAATTGGACCAGGGCTTGGAAGAGATCCTCTGATGCAAGATACATGTGCTAAAGTCATTGAGGCTGCGAAGAAACAGAATATGCCATTTGTTCTCGATGCAGATGGACTAACACTAATACAAACGAGACCAGAATTGGTCCAGGGCTATAGAGAATGTATATTGACGCCAAATGTAGTGGAGTTTGGCAGATTGTGTAAAAGCAAGGGACTTAATGTAGATGGTTTGGAGAATGGGCAGGCTGCAGAGAAGCTAGCCAAGGCTTTTGGAGGTGTCACGATTATACAGAAGGGAGCGAAGGATTATATCTCAAATGGGGACAAAACATTTATTAGTGATATACAAGGAGGTTTAAAAAGGAGTGGCGGTCAGGGAGATACTTTGACAGGGAGCCTGGCGACGTTTCTTGGCTGGAGGAAGGCATACCTGGATAAAATCTGGGATCATGATGGTGATTTGGACCCGGTTGAGTTGCTGGCTTTGGCAGCTTTTGGAGGAAGTTCCGTGACAAGGGTAAGTCTTTTCCTATTATATCTTGTCTTGTTACTGAGAAGGAAAAGGAATGCTCGAGGCTAGCGTTCTCAAAGAAAGGGAGGAGTTTACAGGCAAGTGATTTGACAGACGAGGTATCGACGGCCTTTACGAATCTCTTCGAAGGATTGGCTCCGAAATTGTAACGTTAAATGAAATAAGGGAGAAGTAACCAAGCGGATGACTTAAGGAGAGAGCCGGCGATTTGACTGGGAAAACCTGACTAGACTACCTTGCTTGTCTAATGGCTTTGTATGACTATTTTTCCAGGGTCGGTGGTGCAGCTAGGCTGAACAAAATCACTTACGATTATCAACGGTAATTTCAAATATCGAGGCATCCGAAAAAACAATTTCTTTTATAAATAACATTGAAATAGCTTAATGCAAAAATTGCTAGAAGCCTAAAAGGATCCAGCTATCTCGCAAATTCCCTCGGTCTCGCGATGATTCTATCAGATTGCTCAAAAGAGTATAAAGTTGTAATACTATCAACTCGTGATAATATGTATATAGACTCGTTGCCACCAATGTTCTTCCTGCATCCCTTTAACACTCAAGGAGGCCCTTGGAATCTAAACTACTTTCTTTAAGCAGACCAGACAATCAGAATTATCTTCTCTTGTTGGGCTTCCGAATGGTTTCTACGCCAGCCCTGGGTGGGAGAGAAGGGCTATTCAATAGACATTAAAAATATACAATTCTATAAAAAACATATCTCAAGTAATGGAAGGCCAGTCTTTTACGAAGGACAGATTTAGCAAGCCCCTATTATTTGTAAGCTGTGAATCAACTGTAACCTAATTGCAATCAAAAGTAACACCTGTTGGGTTAATCGCTTCGGAAGCTAATAGCATCAGCACCAAAAAGTTGATCAACTGGAACTGTGTTCATGTCAAACTTCAGGTTCAGCACGTTTCATCCTAGATCAGAGGTCAATCGAGTCTATTCCGAAAAGTCCAACAGTTCACGGTACCAATTCGTGCGGATTTGACTTCCCAGGATCAAAAACTTCATCTGCTTCCAAAAAGAAATTTAAGAACACAAAAAAAGAGCACCAAGAAAGAAAACGACATCAATAATTCCAATGTTTCGTGTATTACCTACCCGATACTGTGCAACATTTGTCCAATTCATGATAACCAAAGAATAAAGGGCCTAGTTAGGCATTAAAGATCCCACAGAGCCTGGTCATTAATTTTAAAGGTGGCAGTTTGTTGGTTATGCTGATTTAGAGCGAGGAGCGTAGAAGGAGGAAACTGTTTGGTTGAGATAGGGGGGTTGTGTCTAGGGGGTAGAAGTATTTGGTAAATAAATGTAGTAGGAAGTGAAGAAGTAAATGCAAGAAGATCGTTACTAAATCTCCTTTTGCAAATAAAACGTTGCATATCTTTTTCGGCTGCAGAATTTATCGCAAAATAAATTATAATACATAATTCAAAACTATACACCAGAAAGCAGCAAAACAACAAGTCAACGGCAGATAAAGATCCCTAAAAATCAGATACATTCAACTCCTTTCAAAAATTGAATCACACCATCGAAACACGGAAGCCAATTCTAATAATCTACAGCCCACCAGGGGGCACTCATCCGTATCTCACCAAAAAAAGCAAATATGATAATTTAGTGCACCGCCTGGTGGCCTGCCACATCAATTCTCCTCGATTGCGCTTGCCCACCCGGTACTACAAAAAGAAACGGCGGATTTTTTCCATCAGGCAAAAGAAGTCTGCATCCCACACGGTCTCAATGACATCGAATATGGAAGCCAACTCCGAGCCATGGCCGGTGGCCTTGGTTGTGACCAGGCCTTAGGCCATAGTTAACCTTGATGCGAGATGGGGGTCAGAGGAGGTTGCTCTAACACGACCAGGAAAACTCTATTTTAGCCGTTTGAATAGTGTCACCGGTTGCCGCCCGTCTTTTAGCAAGATAAGACTGTGTTTGAAAAGTACTTAGGCAGAATCTGCGCTCCTGCTTGCTTGCTTGCGAAGAGAAATGTGATGGAATAAAAAGATGAAAACGAGTGTATTGGATTTTGAGAGTCCTCGGTCCGCAAGGGGAAAATGTTGGTATTCAATTCGTATGAGCCCCTTGTGCCCGTCTCTCCCCCGACCTCTTCTCCCATCTCCTCCCAATCTACCCTCGTCTCCCCCTCCTCTCCTC